>JABUQX010044592.1:0-2500 GCA_015478945.1 Trachelipus rathkii
AATACATTAACATGATACAAGTCCTCAAAATCACAGTTAAACTATACATGAACTAATAAGATAAGGGGCAGGAAGTTTTTTCTTTAGTCAATCAATTCTGCCTTTCTACTAGGATATATACCCTCTCAGTTAATCCACCATGTCGTGGTACCTCAATTGACATGTCCCGAGTCTGACTGTACGTCGAGTAATATTGGTTCACGACTATAGAATTGAGATAGGGCATACCAGCAGCACCGTCTTATAAATCCAGTAAATATATGACATTTAATTCTCACCTGAGGCACAACCAAGACCAACTGTACCTGATATTTAAAATCATTTAAAAATTTCTACACTCCTCATGTGAAGCCCAAAAACTGCAAAATGCTGAGGCTTATTTCAAATAAAACCATCTAAAAACCAGACTGTAACATAACGTTCAATGTAATTGTCCCTTGAAGTTAAATATTATCGCAATGTTTAAAAATCTAAAACATATAAACGCTAATTGGTAACTCTTAAATTTTTTAAATCCTTCTGTTAAATCGTCCTAGTTTTAATCGTCAGTTCACAAATTCTGAAAGATGTCGCGACGGCGTTTCTCGGACGAAACCGGTCAGGATCTAATCAATTGAATCATGCCTCTTACTTTTCTTTGTAAATTTTCTCTAGATTAATATTAAGAAAACTAAATGAAACTACGAAGAAAATATTTAGGGAATAGGAAGTTAAAAGTAAAACTTATATTAAAACAAAACTGACTTAGAATTTCTATATTATTATTATTACTTCATTATATTATATATTATTTTATTATATTAATAATTATATTATTATTATTTAATTACTTATTATATTATTATTATTATTAATCTATTATTATTATCTATTAATTTTATTCTTTATTATTATTATCTTTATTATATATTATAATTATTATTTATTTATTATTTATTATCATTATTCATTATTATTATTATTAATTATTATTATTATTATTATTATTTTATTCATTATTTTATTAATTACTTATTATTAATTATTATTTTATTATTATTATTATTATTATTATTATTATTATTATTATTATTATTATTATTATTATTATTTTTATTATTATTATTATTATTATTATTATTCCTATTTCATTAATTATTACTTATCTATTATTATTATTATTATTATTTATTATATTATTATTATTATTGTTTATTATTATTATTATTATAGTGAGGGCAGGAAAAGGAAATGAAAAATAAAACAAAAATGTAAGGAAAAACCGAAAGGGAAAAAACAATTAAGCAAAAAAAAAAAAAAAAAAAAAAAAAAAAAAAAAAAAAAAAAAAAAAAAAAACCAAAAAACATAAAAAAAAAAAAAAAAAAATCGGAAAATAAAATATAAAGAGAAATAGAAAAATAAAGAAAAATTTTACAAAAAGAAAATAAAAAATAAAAAAATAAATAAAAGAATGAAAGAATGAACAAAAAGGTGAAGGAAAAAAAAATCATAAATACACAATTTGGATATAAACAATTATGTTCGTTAGTAGTTCATTTACATCTTCCATTTTATTAAACTTGTCAAATAAATATTATTATTATTGATTATTCATTATTATTAATTATTAATTATTTATTGCCTATTCATTTTAATTATTATTATTATTATTATTATTATTATTATTATTATTATTATTTTTAATATTATTATGTAATATAAGTGGGTTAAAAAATAAATTATTTGCATAAATTCAAAGCTATTTATTAATTTAGAATAGTCTTATTTCCATAATGCACATCCCTTCCTCCTTTTGATCAATAGGTGGAGAGAGAGAGAAGAGAGAGAAGAGAGAGAGAGAGAGAGGAGAGAGAGAGAGAGAGAGAGAGAGAGAGGAGAGAGCAGAGAGAGAGAAGAGAGGCGAGGAGAGGAGACGAGCAGAAGAAGAGAGACGAGAGAGAGAGAGAGACGAGGAGAGAGAGAGAGAGGAAATTAGTAGGTAAATATTATAATATTATATTATATATAGTATATATATAATATAATATCACTGTTATATATAGTATATATTATATATATATATATATATATATATATATATTATATATATAATATATATATTAATATAATATAAATTATATTATCTTATTATTATATACTATCGATCGGGTTGTGGGGCTCCTGAATCTACGACCTTAGGAAGGTCGCGCTGCCCGGATGGGCATTTCCTTCCCGATTTTTAGGGGGTGTGCTTCCGTGCTATCCCCGCCCCGCCCTCGTCTCAACTATATTCTCTATGATTTTTAAAATATATATCAAGTGCACCATTAGCAGAAAGCCACCCAGACAACAAAATCAAAGAAAATCCAAAGACAAAAAAATAATTAACACAGAAAAAAAGGAAGCCGCTCTGATCTTTACTAACTATCGGCCTATAGCTTTACTTGTATTCTATCTAAGCATCTTTCGACAACCATTTTCTAAACTCTCAATATTCTTAGATCAGCTGGAATCATCATT
>JABUQX010044592.1:17500-25000 GCA_015478945.1 Trachelipus rathkii
TATATTTTTTTTATATATATATATATATATATATATATATATATATATATATATATATATATGATGAGTCAGAGATTGAACGATAATTAAATTTTCAATAAAGTACTCAATATCACATCTTTATTCACCATATTATAGGCTTAGTATGATATTCATATTATAATTATTTATTATTATCATTATTATTATTATATATTATTATATTATTATTATATTATATTATTATGATATTTATTAATTATATTATTATTATTATTATTATATATTATTATTATTATTATCTCTTATAGCTTATACAGTATATAATATAAATTGTATGTAAATATCTACATATAAGCCTCCTTATATACAATTTCAATATAAAATTCATTTACACTTTTAATATTATTAATAATTATTAATAAAGATAAAAATAGCAAACTAACAGACACACTTGTCAGCCGCCGGACGAAGACTAAGCAAATATAAAAAAAAAATTTTTAAACGAGCGAATTCCTTTGTATATCGTTCATTTTTCAAAACGTGAGTTGAAGCATACCTTGCAACGACGTTTTAGATATTTGGCTAGTGGTAAATACATTTCCTACGTTTCAAATATTCGTCAGCCCATCCCGAGATTTAGTTTTAAAAAGTTGCATTATATATTGCAACGAGAATAGTCAAGCCTATGTAGACGCTTTATATACTATATTATCTATACCTAATAGTCAGTAATAATATATACATACGAACTGTAATATATATATCATACTACTACTACATAAAGCTCATATAACTAATAAACATCACACTCACTATACTACACCTATCATATATATAGCAAAATTGCACCACCTCTTCTGACAACAACTAAACATTAAAAACCTACTAAACTATCCGCCTGAATACTAGGAAAAAAAGTCGTGGCGTTGCGTTGGTCGTGGTTGCCAAATGGTCGTGTGCACAAACATGCAACGAAGGCAGGAGTCGCCCACTAAAATATACCAAATCTAACTTACATCTAACATATATTACCTAAATATTATACCATACATATACATATCATCTACACTTATTACCTATAACATATAATATTATAAATACCCTCCCTCATCACATTATATTCATAGATAATATATAAATAATATAACTATATAATATATAATACTATACCTACTATATATATACGTAATCTACTATATATAACAAATACTACATAGTCATATAACCTTCCATTCAAAATAACATATCACCTACAGATATAAAACGTATCACATAATATATCAGTGCACATTACCCAACACCATACAGACTCTACCTAGATTATGACATATACCTATCACCATCATATATAACTTACACCTCTAACCACGTCGTCCATACGTACTACATATATATAATATATATAGATATATCGATATATATATTATATATATAATACCTCAATCCACAACTCACATGAACCTACCCTGAAATGTCCTGTAAATGTACGAATAGATGAGAAAAAGGACAATACTGAGGGCATCCCACAACTAAGCTATAAAATATCTTTCCAATCCGCTCGGAGAATACAGACAACGAGACACACTCCTCATTAAGAGCGTTCTGTATCCATATTATGACACAAAATCCTTTCTTATGCGCGAAAAAGGGCACAATATTCTTCGAGTGTGGAAGTGACAGTTACAAATAATGCGTAACCCATCATCGCTTCGTACTATATAGGTATATATATACTACTACTCCATAATCCATTCTATATCTACTCATATCATATACTAATATATATCCCAATCCATAGCACCGATAAACCACATCCGCAACACACGATCGCCATGCCACCATCCTGTACCTATCTGTGTATATATATATATAACTTATGATACTATATATATTAACCCTCATCCTCCTAACTATAATATATCATATATCAAAAGTCTATTATATCGTATATATATAATTCTGATCATATTGAATATATATTAATCTAAAGATAACTTATTAGTAATCCGAATCCTTATGGGTCATCCTCTCTATATCGAACTCATCATTATGTCAGAAGCTCACCTATGACGTCTACAGCCCCCCGGCTCATGCTACACGTTATAACAAAAATATTTAGCATCCAGTATTTATGAATTCATCACAATAAAGCTAAAAATATCCACTTATCAAGCGGCCTTCTAATCCCCCAGATATCCACCAATTCCCCATCAATGACACCCGCGACCCTCTCTCCAGACTAAATCCACGATGAAAATCTCACCACCACCACTGCGACTGAACGCACTGCGCATATAGATCACGCTTAATCACTCCAAACGATGCGCGCCTTCCATTACAACGCCGAGATTGCATCACTATAACCATGTACGCAGTATCCCAACAGTACAACTCTACCAATACAGCGCGTCCTTAAAGTCTATATCAATCGCTTCTATTACAATACACACTACCCATCGACTGCCATTTCAATATCATTCCTTATACATCATCCCAGCATCCAGTAAAATGTTCTGGACTTTTAAGTCTCATTCGTGCGTGAAAATTAGTTAATTCCATAAACACAGGCATTTACAGATACAATATCCTTCGCTTATGGAAACGAGGAAGAACTGTTCCAAACAACCCTTTGTGAGTCGCCTCCCCCTGTCCTTCATATTAATGTAATCGGCATCATCATTATCTGCAAATTACGAATTTTTATAAAGCGTTATAGGAGGTACCTCTGACTCGCAAAGTTTCCACTTCTGTCTCAACATCAAGAAGAACTTTTAAGGTAAATAAAACATATATTTTTTCAAGTATATTTAGTGAAAATAAACTAAAAATAGACTGGTGGCGCAAAGAGCCGCTTCTATCAAAAAATGAAAAGAAATTTTTTGATATTTTTGAAAAGGTTTCGATCTATAGGATCGCCATTTTGAAAAGTGTTCAATAATTAAACCGTCATTTTTGAAAATGTACTAATGTACTTAACATTTTTTATTTATTCATCAAGTGAATTATTAGTGAAATAAAAAGTAATTTACCTTTAAAAAAGTGATTTGAAAATTTTATTAGTTAAACTTTTTTCATAACTTCCAAACATTTTCGAAAGCAGTCTTACGCATGCGTAAAAAAGATTGCATCAAAATTAAATGAATGGAAAATTCCAAAAGGAGTTGAATTTGTTTCTATCAATTATTTTTGTAATAATCGATATTTTATTTAAGATTGATAGAATAATCGGTAGAAATATCGTTCTTTCATTAATAATTGTAAACACTAAACATTTTGCTGAGAGCGTTGTGAAAGATTCTTCAAGATTGTTTTTTGTTTTTTAGGTTTAATTATTTTAATAATATAATTAATTGTAGTAATTAATGTTTAATAATAACAATAACACTGTGTGGTTGTGTTTCCTTTAAAAAAAATGGTTTATTTAATGAAATAGCAAAATAGTGTTTGAAATTAGGCTGACCCTAGGGCTGAACATCAGTTTTTGACAAAAGTTTTTTGAAGGCCTAGGGTAGTTGTAGGCCTATATATTTTTTGATTCATATTGGTGACACAATATCAGGCATTTTTTTTAAGTAAATAATTTTGAATTAAGTATTTTTGAACAAAATGGACGATTTTGTCAAATTTAAAAAGTTGAGGTCTAATTTAAAAATTCGTATTACTAAAAGAGTAAATAAATTAAATGAATTAAAATCAAATAACTGTTTGGGTATTATTCTCTGCAAATCTCAAATAAATGAAATAAATAAATTGATATTAAAAATCAAAGAAATTGATGAAAGCGATGATGATAATTTTGATGAAACTGAGCTGAAGGCCAATATGGACTCTTGAAATAGAAGATCAAAGTGAGTATTATTTAAATTAGAAATTAAATTTAAGTGTTTAAGAATTTATTTTAGTAAAGAAGACTTGCTAAGACAGAACCTATATTCTGATAGTTTGTGGAGCCTTAAATACAAGATCACCACTACTAATGTAAAATGACCTCCATGAGTTGTGCAGATTTGATGGTGATTGAATAAAATTAGTTTTCAAATTTTTTTAAATCAGTTTATGAATGTGGTTGGAAATAACCCTAAACTTAATGATTCTGTTAAATTAATGTACCTTTTAAGCTTTTTGAGGGACTATCCTTTAAGTATTGTGTCTCATTTATCTATCATACCAGAACATTATAAAGTAGCATTAGAATTGTTAAAAGCTGAATATTTGGATGTAACTACTATAACAAATGACTTGTTTGCCTCTTTGATAGCTATTAATATAGAATCCAAATATGATAAAGATTTTATATCCTTAAAAAAGGCATTGAATAAAATAAGGGCAATTATTTATGATCTTAAAGTTCATAAATTAGATTTTACTATCTCAAAGAGTCCAGGCTGTTGCTTGTTGTCACATATAGTAGTAAAAAAGCTACCTAAAGTATTTTTGAAGGACCTGATAAGAAAAGTAGGTCATAATTATCCTGACATAAATGAAGTTCTTGAAAATTATCAGGATATAATAAAGGCTTTAATATGTACTAGTTCTTCCTCAGAAAGAACAGTAGGTGACAAACTTAAATTAAACAATAAAATTACAACTGTTACTACTCAAAAAGAAAAAACATCACAAAATGCTACAAGTAAACAGCATTCTTTAGCCAATTTTCAAACCTCGGGTAATAAAGTAAAAGAGGTTGAAAAAAAGTGTAAATTATGTTCTGGGCCACATTCTTTAGGACTATGCCCTGTGTACAACAATTTTGAAGGTCGAATTAATAGAATTAAAGAGTTGGGGTTGTGTGAACAGTGTGCTGGTAACCATCCACAAGCACAGTGTTTTGGTAATAATAATAAAATGAGGTTTCCGTGTAAATGTGGAAGTAGATCACACATACAATTGTGTAATGTTAATAAAAATGAGGTGGTAAATACAACGACCAATCATTGCATAACTTTTCATCAAAGTTTAGAGAATGAATATATTCCACCTACCACTTCTTTAAATATGGTTTTTAATGGTAATGAAAAAACTTTAAGATGTTTGATAGATACAGCTAGTAGTAGGTCTTATATTTCAAGAGAAGCTGCTGAAAAGCTAATACCTAATATAAATAGTCTTCCTATAATAGAATATGAGGTTCAAACTTTCATTGGCTCTAAAATTAAAAAGTTTCATCAAACATTAATTGGTGTAAGAGTTTTTAAAAGAATAGTTTTCATTCCTTTTCTAATAGATTTTTATTCCTTTTCTTATAGATGATGAATTAAATATAAATTATAAAGTAGATGGCATTTCAGATGTTATAAATAATATGAAACGTAATGGTTTAAATTTTGCTGATAGTAATTTTAATAATTCTAATATAAATAGTCATATTAAAGTAGATGTCTTACTTGGCATAGAAATTATAGACTTGTTTCCATCCTTTCAGACTGTACCTTTTGCAAGTGGTCATTGTTTAAATATTGGTGATAATAAATTAATTCCAATAGGTAATATTTATAATTTTTTAAGTAGAGAACAAATTGTGCATTTGGTTGAAACCAGAAAAAGTAATAAAGTTAGTAATTTCATAACTCAGTCA
Organism: Trachelipus rathkii; assembly: GCA_015478945.1. NCBI lineage: Eukaryota > Metazoa > Arthropoda > Malacostraca > Isopoda > Trachelipodidae > Trachelipus > Trachelipus rathkii. Next base: position 23,058 of record JABUQX010044592.1, read on the forward strand.
AAAGTTGAAACAAATAATACCATAATTCCTAAAAATGATTCTGAATGTAATAACAAAAGGCTGAATACACAAGTGTATTTCGTGTTAGAACCATCCAAAAGTTATTTCAATCCCATTGAACAGTTTTTGGATTCTGATATTGACAATGGCTTGGAAAATCTGTTTAGCCTGGAATCATTGGGTATCAAACAGAACGAAGACATTCTGAACACTGTAGATAAATGTCAAGTGCAATTATTTAATCAGAATATGATTTTCAAAGACAACCATTATCATGTAAGCCTTCCTTGGTATGAAGACAAAATAGAATTAGTTCCTAATAATTTTAAAATATCTTTAAATATAGCTAATAGAGTGTTTGATAAATTAACTCAAAATAATTTAATAAATGAATACAATAAAGTCTTTGAAAGTCAACTGAATGATAAAATAATTGAAAAAGTAAATATAAATTTTAATGATCCTTCAGATATTTGTAAATATAAATTCATTCCTCATCGCCCTATAATAAGGCAATCAGAACAAGTAACCACTAAAATAAGACCAGTTTTTAATTGTTCCCTTAAAAGTAATAAAACTCTTCCATCTTTGAATGAGGCTGCTTACAGTGGTTATGACCTCATGAATTCACTTTTAAAGTTGCTACTTGTGTTCAGAACGAATCGTACTGTTGTGATAAGCGATGTAAAACAGGCATTTTTGATGATAAGGTTAAAAGATGAATGGACATGAATAGTCACTTCTTGTGTTTAACAACGGCAATAGAAGCTTATAGGTACCTCACTTAATATTGGGTTTACTCTTTCCAATTTATATTGCATTATATTTATGAAAAATGATCATGCTTCTAAGTATCACATGATAGAGCTACTGAAAATATTATCCTCAGCTTCTATGTTATAATTTTAATATTAAAAAGCTGGCAAGAAGAAAGTGAGATATAAGATATATCATCAATTAAAAACGAATGAGAGGTGGGTTATCTTGAATCTTGGAATAGCAACTCGGATGCTTTGCGTGTTAAGTTCAAGGAAGAAAAACTCCTTTGTAGAGCATTCTAGTTGTTGTGAAAAGATCTTGGGATATAGTTCAATGTGGTGACTAGACTGTATGCATAATCATAAAGTAGAATACTGCAGGAGAGTATTTCAGACCAAGCGTCCAATTTGTGTCTGAGATTCAAGCTTCGATCCTCTTAAACTTTGCGCTTCCTTTTTGGTTAGGGTAAATTTTGAGAGGCAAGTGTGCAGCAACACAAAAGATAGCTTGGTATGAGAAAAGTGCCTGGAAGATGAACTAAAAGAGTGGTATAAACTACGCAATGATTGTGAAAATCTGGATACGCATTACCTAGGAGGGCTCTTTCTGAAGGGAATAAGTATGGCTTGCATCTTTTTTGTGACAGTTCCGATAGTGTTTATGGATTTGTATGTTATGGAGTGGATGATGATAACAAAAGCTCCTTTATATTTTCTAAAGCCAAGGTAGCTCCTGCCAATAGGCCTAGGGAGTTAAGTATCCCTTCCCTGGAGCTGATGGGGGTTATTTTGGCCTTGAAATGCTTACCCAATATTTTGGAAGCATACAGTAATATATATTTTGAATTCATTAATATTGCTGTGGATTCACAAGTAGTTTTGAGCTGGTTATTAACCAGACAAACCAAAGTAAAATCTAAGTTTTTAAAAAATAGAATAAATGAAATGGATGGGTTAATTACTTCCATCTGTAACAAGTATAAAGTAAATGTGCATTATAAGTATGTAAATACAGCAGAAAATCCTGGTGATTTTTTAACTAGGGGTTTAACTTTTAAAAAGTTTAAAGAAATATTTGCTCTGTGGTATCATGGTCCTGTTTGGTTAACTAATGATTTAGACAATTGGCCCAAGTATCCTATGTTGAGTGTGCCACAAGAGTCTTTACCTCTATTAATGGTAAAT
>JABUQX010044592.1:42500-47393 GCA_015478945.1 Trachelipus rathkii
TGTGTGATGCTTCTTATAATTCAAAACGCTAATTATGCTCTGTCGTTTTTAAAAACCAATAACAACATAATAATGAATCTAAATCACTTAGACTACGAATAACAACACATATAAATCTTCCGAAAAAAAAATAAAAATCATTAGAACGTTAAATATATATCGCGTTGAAGAAGCGCCTAAGCATCAATCGATATGTTATGTAATAGTCTTGTTCACCCTTACCTTTAAAGGAAACAAATAAATTTACAGAATGAAATAATATAATATATATATATATATAATTATATATATATAAATATAATATATATATAATAGTAAATATATATATAATTAATATATATATATAATCCAATACATAATAGACAGATCTACAGTGGATATCTAGATATAATATAGTAAACTATAATTTATAATACAATATATTATAAAATAATATATATATATCATATAATATATATATACATATATATATACATATACTTAGATATATATAAAATATATATTATCCTATATATATACTAACGTTGGTTTTATATCACTATATATCTATTTTAGTATAATACTATTATACATAGTATAATACTATATTATAACATAATATGCTACCATGTTGTAAAAATTAAATAATTACATTTTTAAAATATACAAAATCATAATATACTATATATATAATATATGCTATATTTATAATAATAATAAAATATCATATATAGGCGTATATTACTGAATATAATATATAACATTATATTATAAATAATATATATAAAATTAATAGTATTATATAAATATACACATAATATATATAATATATATTATAGATAATAATATTATATATTAATATATTTGCTTAAAAGGGTTTTACCCTTAGCGGGGTTGGAAATAAGATCATATGTTATGTATGGACTCCTGTAACCTATTTATTCCTTGTATTTTAAAACGCTCGAAAAAAAATTAAATAAATATTCTTAAAAACAGATAACAACATAACAACCTTGCTCGATCATTCCATTTTCTGTCTCTATTCTTTATTCCACAAAACATATCTCTCTCCATTTTCTCTAGTGTAGTTCGTAGTTTGATATTTTTAATCCTTTAGAGCGCATTTTAGTTTCTCTCTCACTTCTCTCTCTTCTCTCCTCTCGCTCTCTCTCTCTCTCTCCTCTCTCTCTCTCTCTCTCTCTCCTCTCTTATCTCTATCTCCTTTCTCTCTCTCTCTCCTCTCTCTCTCTCTCTCCTTCTCTCTCTCGCTCTCCTCTCTCTCTCTCTCTCTCTCTCTCTCCTCTCTCTCTCCAATCCTTTAACCATTGGCTTTCGCTCTCCATTTTATTCACGATCCAAAATGAAAAGTATCATATCAAATCTGAAAGTTTTCTCTTTATAGAAAACGATAATAAGTAGATAACATTTCCATCTCATTAACTTTTTAAAGTTAAAATAATAGATAATAATACACAAAACACACACACACACACCAACACCACAACACCAACACCCACACCCACACACACCACACACCACACTATAGATACAATATAATATATGATATATAAACAAATATTTATATATATTATATTATTAATATATATTTAACAATGTATTGTATACTAATTAAATAAGTTAAATAAATAATATAACGAGACAGGGAGAGATGCACGCTTTAATTGAGTATTGAGGGCTCAAATCTGCCCCTGGTTAAATTTTATTCATTGAGAAATTAGGTAGGGTTCATTTCTAATGATTGGCTACACTTACCTCTCGATTTCATAAATCGCAGAAAAGAGCAGACTCGAAGGATGAGAAATATTAATTATAGTCCCAGTATAAGTATATATTAATTATATATATATACATAAATATATACTATATATAATAATATATCTATATAATATATATATATATATATAACTATAAATATATATAATATATATATATATAGATATATATGATCTATTTTTTTGGGTTATTAGTTTTAAGTGTGAAGAAGAAGATGAGAAAGATGAAAAGATGTTGAAGGAATTTTTGTCTAGATTTTGAAAGTAAAATATTCTTTGATGCGCATTACTTGCCCTATTTTATTTTCTTTTATTGATGGTTTCATAGGCGTCGGAAATGCGAGCTAGCTATTATTTCTTATTCTGTGTTGTGTTTATATAGTGAAAATGTTTTTTCAAGTTTATTCTTTTATATTTTTCAGTATATAAAACGTTAAAGTTAAATAAAAAGTTAATGAGGTTAAGCGTACTGAAGTAAGAACAAAGGGAACGAAATTGACGTTATTCGAAAGGAATAGAGGATATCACACGAGGATTTATGCCTAAAGAAAATCATACGTTAATAAGAATTGTGAATATGATAAAAATAAAAGTTCTCCTAACCTGCAAAGAATTCTGATTGGCTTTCTTAATATTTCATGATTATTTCAACAACAAATATTAAGCATATTTTATATGTAGTTACAAATCTGTAACTAAGAAGCAAAGCCTATCCTTTTTCTTTTGATGAACAAGAAATTTATTATTGTCACAGTCCGCTTGACTTTCTCTTTGATCTGGAATTCGTCTGGAAGTATTGAGCATCTTTTTGTTGTAAAATAGAGCTATCTTTCGTTATCACTCGCAGTTTTTCTCAAGTCGGTAGTCAGAGGCACGTTAGCTCCGAAGAGAACGAGCCTCTTGTGATTGTAATTTGTATGTTTTGGTTGGTTGGATTGCTGTAGCGTTTCGTAATGGCGAAGGATAACTATCAGCGGAGGCGGATAAAGAAAAGGCGTGGTTTAAGAATTATACGACGTGGTCACGTGTTGCTGGTTAAGATGAATATTAAACTCTACGAGTTATGGGAAAGCATCAAGGTTGAGCATGTAGGTGCGCTATGGTCAGAACATGTAGAACCTGCAGGAATAAGTTTGGAAGTTTGGGTGCAAAATCTTTGAGAATGTGCCAGTAAGATAGGATGACAGTCTTATGCGAAAGGAAAGGGATGGATGCTTATTTTAAACTTTAAGTGAGAAGAATGCGCAAAGAAAAGCAGAGAGATAGGTATATAGAGGTGTAAACTATTGTACATAAAAGCGAGTTAAGAATTATGATTCTATTGAAGTAATCGTGATAGGTACTAATTAGTAGACGCAAAAGCTTACGTTTCGAAGTATGGATTTAGTGTGAGATATAAAGTGATGATCTAGTCGAAGGAACAAGCTATTGTGATTTAATCAGAAGCAAATGGTTTGCGCATATTGGCCGCTAAGTTGAATGTGTTATAACCTTTTAAGAGTCCTTGGTTATATTAGTGAGAGATCTTTGAAAGAGTAAACTCCGATGAAAAATCGAATATGGTGACGAAAGAACACATATGTTTGTATGGAATCACAGATTTAAGAAGGATGCGGCAGTTACGGAGTGTGGAAATATTTCTACATACAAAAGCAAGAAATGAGAGCTATTAGCGAGTAATGTGAATATGTACGAGAGTAGATCAAAAAGCTGAACTTTTGGAACATCGCATTAGTGGCATATGAGTGTGCTGCATCTGTTGGAAGAGTCAAAGTATTTAGTGTTAATCACGAGCAATATCGTATTGATATATGCGGTAGGATTAAGGTTGTTTAAACTTCTTCAGATGCCTTGGTTATATTTATGAAGCGTTTTGGAAAGAGTTAAGATGCAAAAATCGAATAATGGGCACGAAGGAAAGGTTTGCATGGAATCGAGAGTGAGAGAAAGATGGCCTAAGTACGAGCGTCAGAGTAGAAATGAAGAGACGGAAATAAAGAATGAATTATAGACGAACGACCGAGCCCCGGCCCGGCCCCGCCCCGGCAACCCGCCAAATTTTTAGCGACCCCGGCCCGGCCCCGGCCCCGCCAAAACAATCCAGAAAAACCGAGGTATTTAACCGGGTAACGATAAATTTACAAATTCTAGAGGGTTAAATCAAACAAAATAAAAAAGTAATATTTATAATGTTCCATTACTCCTTTGTTATTAATATTGAGGCAAAATATATAAACATACCCTAAATCTAGTCAAATTTTTTTTTTATTTACTATATTTCAAATTTAAAATTCGAGGCCAAATTATAATTTTCCGAGTTTTTCAGCAATCAAAATATTACGAAAATAAATCTTACTAAACACGATTCGGAAAGAAACAATATAATTTAAAAGCATTAAGGATTTTTATGTATTAAAACCGGATATACTCAAGAAGAGTTCAAAAATTTTCCGAACATCTCTTTCAAAATGATTTATTTAATTGAATAAATATATAATATATATAAAATAATAATATATCATATATTATATATATATAATATCATAAATATATATATATATTATATACATATAATAGATATATATACTACATATATAATAATATACTATAATATTAATAATAAGATAATTATATATATAATATATATATATATATATATAATATATATATAAATAATCATATATATATATATAATTATTCTTTAGAGAGGAAGACCATGGATTCATTTTTAGTTTAATGCTTTACTGTCACTTCATTTTATACCGTAAATGACGCAAATTACAAAACATGTAAAGACACTTTTTAATGAACATAAATTTTAAAAAGGAACAGCTATTTTCGTCCCGACACGCCGCAGACCGCTCAGCAAGGGACTCGATCTTCTTATCTTTCATTAAGTTCAAGTCGTTTTCAGTTGGAGCTCTATTTTCTTCATGTGTTGTAAAATATTGATTTTTTCAGATATTCATATTGTATAATATAATCTATCTTAACTTCACCCGATGCTATTGTATTTACATTAAATAAGCAAACATCCATGATTTGCATGCGTGTGATTGATATTTCGATACTTTATATGCATGATATTGATAATGCCTGTCCGCTATGACTTGTTAAAGCG
>JABUQX010044593.1:0-30000 GCA_015478945.1 Trachelipus rathkii
GTTCTCATATGGGAAAAATAATACTTTCTGCGTATTATTAAAAGGAGCTCAGAGGTTCCTAAATGATGAAAGGACATATGGGTGTCCCATATGATGAGTTTTATTAAATGATGATTATTTGGGAGTAAATAAGGGAATTTGGTGTCATAAGGTAGGAAGGAGTTTCCTAACCTTCTGTCACACCCTGATATACCATTTACTACATGATAAATAATTAAGTTGTTTACACAACTGTGTAAGGGGTTTTTTTATTTTTTAACAATCTATTTCAGACTGAAAATGTAAACTTTGCATAAATTTGATCCAATATGATCGAAATTTTTATCTCTCATGGAAATTGATGAGAGAATTCAGGTTTAACAATTGATTTATTTAAGGGGGATTTATTTACAGAATTTTTCAAATTTCCAATGATGAAGTTAAGCATCTTCTGTTATTTTACAATTTTATTTATATAGATGAATAATCTCACTGTTCAGTTAATACTTCATCAGGATGTGAACTGTCACAGGCTGAGATTATTATTTTCTTCTTTCATTTATTGTGAAAGAGGAAGGATGTTTCCCTCCAGACCTGGCCAGTCTGAGGGTTTAAGAGCCAGAAGTTGGAACCTGATGTCCATAATCAGAAGCCAAATGATTAATATCTGACCCGCGGGAAGCAAGGTCAGCGGGGTTGTCCTGTGTAGGGACATATTTCCACTCTATAGAGGGAACGTTTTTCCGAATCTCGTCCATCCTGTTCTGGTTAAAGGTGGGGCAGTTGTGTTTTTGTGAAAAAAATCCAACTGCAATGGTGACTTGATATCACACCAAGCATATATTCTCCAAAAATTAATATGTTTTCAACGTTTTAATATAAAGTGTAAAGCCGAGATGATTGAGAGCTCTCATAAGTTATCGGGATGGAAAGCTCTTTAAATGGGGGATACTAATAACTTTTGATAATATATTTTTGAAAATGGTGTTGAGTCCGCACAAGAGACATACATACCAAAACAGTACCGTATGCAGAGCCAGATCACTCGGAAAAAGCGTGGAGTTTCCACATTAAATTGATATATTATAGTAGTTGCCTAGCAATTTTTAAGTTAAACATTGTTCAAATTGAACCAACCAAGTGATGCTCCCATTCTTTTTGAAGATCATTGGGGATTTTGTGGTCCCAGTCAAGTTTTAATTTCCATTTTTTGTAGAAGCATTTTGCCTCTTATAACCACGGGTGACAAAACACCAAGAGGATCAAAAGCAGATGCAACGTTATGCAATATTTTACGTTTGGTATTGGCTTCTGGGTCGAAGCTACGAGTGGGGTAAGACATGGTATCCGAAGAGGTATCCCATTCCATACCTAAAATTTTCAAACAAGGTTCTTCTATGCCCAATTCCTTTTCTTGAAACATAGAAGTAGCGAGAGATGAGTTGGAAGCCCACTCTCTTAAATTTAAACCAGCCTCTGCAAATAAGGATCTGGTTTCAAAAAAATATTGTTTTATTTCATCCTCGGTGTCAAATGTACCGAAGAGGTTATCTACATAAATTTGTTCTAATATGGCATCCTTGTATGCCGTTTGGGATTTATTTACATGGTGATGGAGGCATGCTGCCAATAAAAATGGACTACAAGTTGCTCCAAATAGTACAGATTTGAACCTATATGTTACTATAGGCGATTGGGGGTCTGAGGGGTCTCTGACCCATAGGAAACGAGTTGAATCTCACCTTTTCTGCTAAGCGCATCCCTAAAGAAGCCTTTTCATATGCTGAGGAACTTGGCGGTACTTTTTTATTCTAATTTTAATAAGATTTTCGCCCAGATCTTACAGCAGATGGACCCACTGTGTAAACGAATTAAATCTGGGGTTATTGGAGAACAGTCCTCATAGACTAAACGAAGTTTAGTTGTAGAGGAATTTTTGCGCACCCCATGATGGGGAAGGTAGTGTAACTTGGCTTCAGGATGGAGGGGGGTGGAAGGTTTTACTTCCTCGATGAAGTCAAGGGACAGCTGTTCCTTTATCACATCGTTGTATGATTTCAATAATTCGGGTTCAGTCCTGAGCCGTTTCAGTACACTATAAAGTCGACGTTTCGACAAAGAATAATTATCAGGTAAGTTGGTGGTTGCACGCCTATGGCAATGACACCACATATTCCCATTTATAAAGCCGCAAATTTTCCTTAAACATGATTCAAGGGGTAGTGTTTTCAGCTAAGTAATACTGCTCATCAGGTAATATCCAAAGTATGGGAGAGAGACCGATAAAGATCGAGGTCGTTCTTGGGAGTTTTGTATATCTTCCTCTGTGATCACAGAAGGAGGGGGGAGGGGGTCCTCAGCTGAGGAAATATTTTATATTTTCTATATTTTAATCGAAGCAGAATCAGTACTAGAAGCTTCAGCTGAAGCAGATAATATTTTGTTAACTATTTTAATGGTGTGAGAGTTCTCACAAGTCTCAGAGAGACTAAATTCATATTTTTTGTACTTTTCGAGGGGAAAATAATAATTTTTAAAGGTGATTTTCAACACCAACCTCAGTTGAGGCAAAATTCATATTTTTTGTACTTTTGGGGGAAACAATTTCACAAGCCTCGTCCGAGGCAGACAAAACCTTAAACCTATTTACTAAATCTAAATATTCCTCTTGGGAAAAATATGAAAGTTGATGCGCATTATTTACAACTTCCCCTCCCTCGCATCTTCAGAGGAGGTGACTAGGATTTAAATTTAAAGATCCTCTGCCTCAGTTTATAAGGAGGGGAGATTTTCACTTAAAAGCTAATTGGTTCTTCCTCCGTCAATTATAGGGAGAAAGGAAGGAACGGATCAATATTTTTATGAAGAATGCTAAAAATAATCATAGGATCAAAGACTTGGACTTCGGCCTAAAGAAGAAATCAATAGTGACTGAGAATCTGTGCACCCTAGAAGTAAAAGGTAATTGCCCCAAATATATATTACCTACATTTGTTTTTAAACAAATTACATTGTTTATATTTTCTCATATGATTGGAGAAAATGGGGGAGGTTGTCGACTCCGAGAGTAAGCAAATGTCCGTAATATACATCTGATGTGGATAATGATTAGCAAAGGGGGATACGATAATTGTCTGAGCCTTGTGTGTCTGTCACAAGCCCAGGTATTTAAGATCGTTGGGAGGCGGAATCTACTATCGACAGGCAGATATGGAATCACCCCCCCTTGGTAAGCTGATGTTTAAGCGTGACCACATCATGTATTACTGAAGGAGTGCCCTTTTTGTTAATTCCGTTTATGGAGATGTTAACAGTGGTATGGGGAATGCAGTTTAATATTTTAGCCACTGGATCTCGATATCAACGAGACCTGGCTCCCTTGATCGAAAATGCTTCGAACAAGGATGGGTTTGTCTCCCCTTTATTTATTTTTAAATCCGCTATGGAAAGAGCTACACCGTGGCTCTGGGCCAACAAGGTGGAGGTTAGGTGGTTTGAAGCGGATTGGGTACAGTTGTAACATACTCTGGTTTTTTATATTGGGGACAAAGAGCAGTATGATGCTCAGGAGACTGACAAGTGTAACATTTTTTGTTGTTTTGACAATCAGGTGTAGGGTGACTGCTACTCAAACACCTTCGGCACCAATGATGATTTTGGACAATTTGGTTTCGAAGTTCAAGAGTGTTTATAAGACTACAATTGGCGGTGTAATGACTGCTGTTACAGAAACGACATTTTATAGGGTTATTTTGACCATTATTATTATAAAGGTGAAGGTTAGATTATTATTAAGGGCGATGTTGATATATTTTGAATTGTTATATAAATATGGGTTTATTTTCTGTGTTAGGGTTTAATACATTGTTAAACCTTAATTAAAGTTGTTATAAAGTAGGTTTAATTTTTGGTTAGGTTGGTAGTTTGTTATTATTGGACCTTTGAGGTGGTAATTTTTATAATTTGTATTTAATATAGTTTGATTGTTTGGGTTTGCTCCCTTGGTCCCTTCATTTATTATTGGAAAGGTGAAGTATGGCTCAGCATTTTTTAGGGGGGTTTTATCGTCCTGTTGGATAATGTTTGGACCCTGAGGCTTCTAAACTGAAAGGGCCTGTTTAAACATTTCAAAACAAGTAATTAAAAGGGTTCCAACTTTCACCAGCCCTATCCCTATTAACCTTTCTTTGATTTGTTGAGGGCAATTTTTTGGGCAGGTAAAACACCGCAAAATTGTAGAAACCGTTTGTCGTCTTACTTTAGTTTTTTATTATTACCAGATTTAAAATTTCATATTGATGTGATGCTTGAATTCCTTAATGATCCGCGTAATTCAATCTATGGGGGTGAAGCTTAGTTTAATTTCAATATTCAATCTCTTGGACTTTTGCAGTGGTTATCAAAAAATCCTTCCTTAAGAAGATGCTCGAAGAGTTTATAATTAGTACCGTGATGGCATATGCCAGTACCATCTGTTGCGTGCCTTAAGACAAATCAAATAAACCCGAGTTACTAGATCGAGAAATAGTTCTGGAACGCTTCGAAAGAGAACAATTAATCCTTCTGCGTGTCTACGATTTCTAATATATGTCATAAGAGAAAGGGTGAAGTTTTTTTAATGGGACGTTTAAATGCCTCCGGCTCTCTAGGGGTAGCCGGGACAATCGGTGATGTAGGGCGCGAAGCTGGTCGCGAAGGTGGTTTAGTGAGGTCTTGAATTTTATATTTAATGGTAGTAATTGTTTTTAATAGGGCAGTATGCCTTGAATAATTTTCTTCATCATCGATTAAGGAATTCTCATCGTCCAAAAATTGGGCGATGTTGTTGTCAGTTTCAGCTAATTTGAGATCTAAGTCTTCTAAGTTAGTTATGATATAACCTAAGTCATCAACTTTAGTATTTGGATCTAATAATTTATTATTGGCCTCGTTAATAGCCTTGGTAGCACGACTCCGTAATGTTTTACGTGATTTTTTGTGTGCCCCATAGACTTTGAGGTCACTATCTGATAGATCAGACATATGGGAAGCCATTTTTAATCAAAAATTTAAAAAATATATAAAGAGAAAAAATGTGTCTTGAGACACTAAATTATTAAAATATTTAAATTTATCAGATTAAATGTTGATTTATAATACAAGTACAATTAGATTGTACAAGTTAAAAATTTTGTACAAGTACGAGTACTTTGTACAAAATAATGTGTCTTGAGACACAAAAAGAAACTATAAGACTAAATATATTTTATGATGTTCAACAAAAAATGTTGAACCGATGAACCGGTCTCAATGTACCGGTATAATGCGCTGGAAAATATTGTATAAAAAAAAATTTATACATGAAAGTGTCTCGTGACACAAAAAAAAATCAAATTATAAACTAAGTTATTTTTATATAATATATATACCGGATATAAACGGTAAAATGTGAAATACCTATACGAGGTAATCAACTTGAACAAAGTATATATATTCAAATATATATAAATATATAAACTATTGTTTATATAAAAAATATTGCCCCTACGGTCAGTGAGTGGTGAATTTTTATATATATATATAAATAATTTTATGAATATTATTATTAGAAGTATTTAAAACTAACTTAATATTAAGTAATTGTGTTTATATTACACAAACAGATTTTATATAATAATGAGACTTAAAATTATTTAAAAACGTATGTTCTTCTACATACAACAAGATATAAAAAATACAAAAAGAAATTTATTTTTACTAATGTAAAAAATAAAATGAAAAGAAATGAAGTTCACTTCTAATTAAATGAAGGAGTTTTATTATTTATATATATATATATAATATTTTTTAAATATTAAAAATATTTTATTTAAAATATTTTTAAAGAAAATAACTGTAGTTGTTATTTTATTTTGATTTTATAAATTTTTTAAAGTTTTTTTTTTTAAACGGAAAATAAAAATTCCCCTAAATTGGGTGGAAAAATTTTAAAAAATTCCCCGAAAAATTTTATAAAATTTTTATTGAGTGCCCTCTATGGAGCCAATAAATTTGTATGTGAAGAACTGGAGACTTATGTCTCATGTAAGCTCCCACACAAAAAAAATAAAAAATGTTTATTTAATATTTTGTTTAAGGGGGAAAGTTGTTTAAGGGGAAAAATTATGTTCAAGTTTAATATATATATAATGACACGAAGTCACAAAATATAAAAATTTATATAAAAAACTATTATTAAAATAGTTTAAAAAAGGTTGTAAATGATTTTTAAAATTTTATGAAAAATTGGGTGAAAGTTCGTGTGCCAAGTATTTATAACTCACAAACAAATGGTACCAATAAATGGTCTATAGGGATAAAAAAATAAAAAATTTTTAATATTGAAGTGGTTAAGGGGGGGGGGCGTGTGTTAAAACACGTTGGGCGCCACTTAAAATGTGGCGCAAATTAAATGTTTGTAAATGGGGGCGTGAGTTAAAGCACGTTGGGCGCCACTTAAAATGTGGGGATTAGTGACCCAGTCCCAGGTAGCTGGGCTAATGAAGACCAGATCACCAATCTACATTTATTCCTACTTCCAAACTAATCTCTGGCGCGGTACCACTTTCGCTTGATCAGTTTGAAAGGAGCCAATGAATAGTGGAATATAAATTTGTATATATATATATATATACTCAGTGGACCTCGTGTGGACCAGAGTAATTAATATATATATACAACGAATGAAAAATAATTATTGATTCTATAATTTACTGCTTATATAAACTGAATGTCCATAAAAGAATCGAGTTTTATTTATGATGATTTTTGGGGACGAAAAAGTTTTATTGTATATTAAATTTAATTGAAATTTATTTTCTATAGTTGTTGAAAGTTTATTGAGTTTATTTTATATGGAAGTCGCTTTAATATTTGAAATTATAAAATTTTCATTACAAAGTTATTTCTGAATTTCGATATGTGTAACCACGTTCATCGAACATGTAGTATATTTTTATATCTTCGAAGTGGATCAGAGCATGAAAAAAAACTCTAGTCAAGTTCCGAAGATGATGACAATAATAACAACAATATTTATTGATAACGATAACAATAACAGCATACTACCAAGACTTCCTATAATTAGTAAATAATAATAGCCTAATAATATATAATAATAATAATAATAATAATAACATCAAACATACCCGAATAGTGAAAAGAGTTATTTAGTAATAAAATAATGATAAGTTCAGAATATAAGAATCTATTAATAAAATGATAAAAATCAATAATAATAATAATAATTATTATTAATGGTAACTGACTACCAATAATAATTATTATTTGTAGGAATAATCTTCGTTGAAGACACAAAAGTGTTTCAGTGAGAAGATGAATTCCGATAATAACTTTGCTTTTGTTCCTCAATGAATCTAGTTCTTACAAAGAAGGCTAGAGACCATTTAGAACGTACAAGCAAGGTTTAATAGAGGGGAAACTAATTATTACTAATAAACAGAGGTAAAGCCTCTGTCTAAGGGAACTAACTTGCTCCACCACCAATCGGGATTAAACTAAGCTTACCAAAACCACTAGTTACAATTTATCATGCACGAAAATTGAGGCGTGAAAGTTACACAAAATCCGGAAAACTCGCTGAACTTTGAACATTTAATTTTCTTATTTTACACAAAAAATCTACGGATATATATATATATATATGTATATGGGTATCATCCATTAATGATTTAAAACCATAAAATATATGATTTAAGCTTTATAAATATTTAATTTGAATATTTTGAATAAACACAATCTAAAAATTGCACTTCGATTTTGTCTCATTTATGAGGCAAATTCTGAGACTACGTGATCCGTTATTGAGACGATTTTTTAATATTTCTAAATAAATATTTATAATTTTATATATTTATTTTAATAAATATATATATAAAGAGTAATTTTCGTTTATAATATTTAAAGGGGGAATGTTACTATAACATTTTTATAACAAGAATCGGTTTTATGACAACTCTTGAAAATGCAGATTTCACGTATGAAATATTTAGATTTTGATTTTTAGTTATTATTTCTAACTTTCTATTTTCTATGCCATTTACAATTTATACTTAATTTTCAATATTAATAAAAAATGATTCTCATTTTTTAGCGACGATACAGTAATTTTTGACCTACTTATTTTAATTGAAATTTCTAATTTCAACTACGACGAGATTTTTTTCTCTATGAAACATTCTTTAAACAAATCTTTAAATTTGAAATTTCCTGAGCATTCCTCTTATATTGAATTTTCTCCAAATCTTTTATCCTTTCAATTTCTCCCATTTAGCGTTTTTGCTTACTTTTTTGAGTGTGAGTTTATTGTTTTCTTGTGTAAAAAAATAAACAAAAAGGTAGTATACATCACGTTGGGTACAAAGGTGTTTGTAAATATTATATCTTTTTAGCTTTCGCCGAAGAGATAGAGAGAGGGAGAGCAAAAAGATAGACAAAAACCTCGAAGATTTCTCCACCTACAAATAAAACTGGACATAAAAATTAAGACGAAATAAAAAAAGGGCGACTTGGAAGGTGATTTGCACAGATATTTGGTCCGGTGATAAAAACCGGTTACCAAATAACCGTAGGCGAATCGGATTAATCCAAGACTGTGAACTATTCTATATGAAGTACTTCAACATTATATATCGACTCGTGTGTCCACTATCAAAATTGGGTCATTCCAAATAGAACAACACAATCAGAAGAGACTGATTCGATATATAACGTCAAAACACTTATCAAAAAATTAATATATAAACGAATCAAAAAATAATGCCTTTTTTTCTAACATCTGAAATAGGATAGAAGGGGGGCTGAATAGCCATTAGTGGGGTCCTATCAGCTTGTCCAGGAAGGCTTTATGAATGATATACCTATAAAATTCTAAGATCACTGTTTAACGGAAGGAAAATTTCAATGGTGCCGCTGTGAATTTACAAAAAAAAAGCATTCAACAGCCCTGACTTAAACATCGGTAAGACGCTTCCAAAAACAGCGCTGAACCTCTAAATGGTGGGGGAAGCTCATTAGAGGAACAAGCTTCATCATAAAATATTAACTACTGTAACTGCATTATAAATGAATCTCGTAGACTGATTCGATTCGGGATGCAATTTAAGAGGACAGAATCGATCGTAAGTGCAGTAAATTAAGATAATAATGCTCCTCGGTCGCTCTCGCCGTTTTATAGTTGATCAAAACGACGCCGAGGGGGTTGACGGTGAGCAATTAGTTAAATAAGACTTAAATTGAAATTATAATATTTCAATAACAATTTAAAAATTATCAAAAATTAGCAAATTAAAATTATATAGTAAATAAATAAATTTATCAAACGAACTAATGTAGATTTATCGTAAAAATCATTAGAAGTTTACAACAGAAACCTCTGGCAACAATCACATGTTGTAAACTGGATATGTTTATTCTCAGAGAAATTACATAATAATTGTAATTTTTTAATTAAAGATAATTAACAATTTTAACAATAACTATCAGATTCTGTATGTTTTTCTGATTAATTTGATATAAATTTTATTTTTCTAGGACGATTGCAAGCTAAAATATATTGAATTTTTAATGTAAAAATTTGAAAGGTCATCTGAGGTCAAAACTTGACCTTTCGATTAAAGGAGGTCAATGATACTTACATAAATGAAAGATTGGAGTGTTAAGACCAACTTGAAATACTAACCAAGTCTGACAATCATTGAGCACCTGGTTAATTAGGGGTGGGTGGGAAAACTTTCAAAATGAAAATTCTCAAAATCGAAGGCCTATCTTTGACAGGTAATTCGATATGTTTATAATTATGTAATTATGACTTTGATTGATGTAAAACTTTATCAAAATATAGTTTTATATCTGTAGTATAATCAAGGGAAGTATGAAATTTCAAAACTCTGTCAAAAGAGAGAAAATCGAATGCCGGTTACTTGTATCAGTTTTACTTTAAGAAATTTTGATTATAAGAGGTATTGTGTATATATATTCTAGCTTATATATTATATATATATATATATATATATATTATATAAAATATATCTATATATATATATATATATAATATTAATATATATATACTATATATATATATATATTAAATATATATTATCGAAATATATAATATTTTGGGCTGAAAATTGGTACGGTAATGAGTTATTTTGACATGAATAAGGAAGACAATCGTGAAATTTTAACAAAATATATTGAAATGGGGGGAGCTCCAGCCCCTAACCCCCATTTTAGGGGTTACACGTACCCAAGGGTCCAAAGTTGGATTTTAAACTTATTCATTATTAAATGAATCAATATGTGAATTTCAAAGGGCGTAGCCAAATTTTATAGGGATCTTTACTCTTATGAGCATCTATGCAAAATACGGTATTGAATCTGAACATTTCTTCGGTGGCAAATTTTGCACCGACTTCTCAGCGAGCAATTTTTTATAATAAATTTCTTAATTTCATAATATAAAATGATGACTTGAATTATTATTTACAAAATCTCTTAAAGGAAATAGCGAGACTAAGCATTACATTCCCTGTGATCACGATCGAAATCAACTCACCTCGCGAATCCAAGTCAATCAAAACCAAAAGGAAAATGGCCAACAATGTGGCAAATGAAGTAATTAAAAATAAATTACCGGACATTAAATCCCCAGTCCAAAGGATCCAACAGAAAAAATATTAATTTGTTTTCGTAAGTTTTGGTGAAGAAAAATAAAGTATAAGTATACTCTGTATTCGCCGTGGAACCTGTTGAAGAATGGATTTTGAATAGGTCGGTGTCGAGTCACACTCAGGCATATGCTAATATAACTAACTCTCAAGTCTTTGCATACTCTAGTTTCAAAATATCACCACTAACAGAAGATAATGACACAGATCTATAACAAGGGGGGTGGTTTTCCTTTCTTTTTTATAAAAAATAAAGGTGGGTTAATGAACCCGAACCACCAACAGTATCAAGTCAAGGGAATTACGGAAACTCTTCCCCCAAAGAAATTTCCATCCCAAGACTACTGTTTCTCGAAGAATATTGTAAGGTCATCACCTTTAGTTCTGGGAGTAAATGCATTTTGAAACGAATATACAAGGCACTTGAAATTACATTACACAGTCAGTATGTCCCGGCACACACACACACCCTGAAGTAAGAAAACCCCTAATGCCGTACAAAAGGAGCTTAACTACTTTTGAAGAGTCCTGGGGACACTGGTGAGAGGAATACACAGTTCACGTTTGAATTAAAGTATAAGTAAGAAATTTAATAGATTATTTTTAATGTTCAATAGTAAGAGAAATTATACGATAAGTTTTTTAATGTTGTCTAAATGGCTAATAAGGTTGTCGTCGAAGCTTATTTCGAATCGAATATAGAGCTTTGATCCGACGGGAAGCCAGGATGTTAGCCTGGCGGCGGTTCCTAGGGGGAGAACTTGATGTTGTAGGTGATTCTTCTTCTGTAGAAGAATCATAAATGTTACTATGAATTTCCAAAGGGTAAAGATGAATGACTGCGCGAGTAATTTCACCTGTTCTCGTACTCAAGGAAACCGATCGTACATAGCCATCAGGGGAAGTATGTAAAACTTTTACAATTCCCAATTTCCATTTTAAACGAGGACCGTCATCTTCCACCAAGACGACGTCTCCGACAGTTACATTTGGGCGATCAGATTTATTGTAAGATTGCCTTAAATTTAATAAATAATCCTTTTCCCATTTAATTTTAAATTTATTTACAAGGGAGAGGATGTATTTGTAGCGTTTACCAATTTTTATAGGATCTAAATAAGTGGGATCCATTTCAATAAGTTCCTCTGGAACTGGGAGCGAATTTAATTTATGCCCTGTTAATAAATGGGAAGGGGTGAGTGGTTCCTCACTATGGAGGTCATCCCCTACAAATGTGAGAGGACGGCAATTCAAAACCGCCTCTACTTCAATTATAATTGTATAAAATTCATCATAAGTGATGAGGGCATTAGTAAGGGTACGTTTCAAATGGAGTTTGGTTAACCCAATTAGACGCTCAAAAAATCCTCCGTAGTGGCTGCTACGAGCAGGATTGAACCTCCATGTAATGGAGTATTGATTAAAGAATTGTTTTACAGATGGTAAACTATGTAACTGTTTTAAATAATCAGATGATGCATGGAAGTAGGTGGCGTTATCTGAGTAAACAACAGAAGGGACACCACGTCTACCCATGAAGCGGCGGAATGATCTCAAAAAAGATTCTGTGCTATTGTCTAAAACGAGTTCGAGATGGACTGCTCGAGTCGTTGCACAGGTAAATAATACAATATAACATTTTGTTGTAGCTGTTTTTGAAGTTTTAATTATAAAATGACCTGTCAGGTCAACTCCCAAAATAGTAAATGGCTTAGTGTTAATAACTCTTACTTTAGGCAAAGCAGCCAGAGGGGCAGACCTAAAGTGAAGAGCTTGCAAACGTTTACACAAAATACATGGTCTCGTGACCTTTTTAATATTGGTTCTCATATGGGAAAAATAATACTTTCTGCGTATTATTAAAAGGAGCTCAGAGGTTCCTAAATGATGAAAGGACATATGGGTGTCCCATATGATGAGTTTTATTAAATGATGATTATTTGGGAGTAAATAAGGGAATTTGGTGTCATAAGGTAGGAAGGAGTTTCCTAACCTTCTATCGCACCTGAGTATACCATTTACTAATATTATATTAAGTTGTTTACACAGATGTGTAAGGGGTTTTTTGTTTTTTAAACAGTCTATTTCAGTCTGGAAATGCAAACTTTGCACAAATTTGATCCAATATGACTCAGAAATTTGTATCTCCTCAATGGAGAATTGATGGGAGAATTCAGGTTTTATAATTGATTTATTTAAAGGGGATTTATTTACAGAGTTTTTCAAATTTTTTATGAACCTGAATACTAAAGCTGTTATTTTTATAATTTTATTGTAAGATGAATAATTCTCACTGTTCAGTATACTTTCAACAGGAGTAACTGTCACAGCTGAGATTATTAAGTCTTCTTCTTTATTTTGTGAAGAAGAAGGATGTTCCCTCCAGACTGGCCAGTCTGAGGGATTTAAGAGCCAAGTTGGACCTGATGTCCATAAATCAGAAGATAAATATTTACAATCTGACCCGCGAGAAGCGAGGTCAGCGGGGTTGTCCTGTGTAGGGACATATTTCCACTCTATAGAGGGAACATTTTTTCTAATCTCGTCCACCCTGTTCTGGTTAAAGGTGGGGAGTTGTTTTTGTGAAAAAATCCACTGCAAGGTGACTTGACTATCACACCAAGCATATATTTTTTCAAAGTTTAATATGTTTTCAAATGTTTCTAATATAAATTTCAACATGCGAGATGATAATAGAGCTCCCATAAGTTCTAATCGGGGGATGGAAAGCTCTTTAATGGGGGATACTTTTACTTTTGATAATAATATTTTTGATATGGGTGTCGAGTCTGCACAAGAGACAACATACACCACTGTACCGTATGCAGAGCCAGATGCATCGGAAAAGGCGTGGAGTTCCACATTAATTGAATATATAAGTTGCCTGGGCAATTTTAAGTTTAAACATTGTTCAAATTGAACCACAAGTGATCTCCATTCTTTTTGAAGATCATTGGGGATCTTGTGGTCCCAGTCAAGTTTTAATTTCCAAATTTTTTGTAAAAGCATTTTGCCTCTTATAACCACGGGTGACAAAACACCAAGAGGATCAAAAGCAGATGCAACATTATGCAATATTTTACGTTTGGTATTGGCTTCTGGGTCGAAGCTACGAGTGGGGTAAGACATGGTATCGGAAGAAGTATCCCATTCCATACCTAAAATTTTTAAACAAGGTTCTTCTATGCCCAATTCCTTTTCTTGAAACATAGAAGCAGCGAGAGATGAGTTGGAAGCCCACTCTCTTAAATTTAAACCAGCCTCTGCAAATAAGGATCTGGTTTCAAAAAAATATTGTTTTATTTCCTCCTCGGTGTCAAATGTACCGAAGAGGTTATCTACATAAATTTGTTCTAGTATGGCATCCTTGTATGCCGTTTGGGATTTATTTACATGGTGGTGGAGGCATGCTGCCAATAAAAATGGACTACAAGTTGCTCCAAATAGTACTGATTTGAACCTATATGTCACTATAGGTGATTGGGGGTCTGAGGGGTCTCTGACCCATAGGAAACGAGTTGAATCTCGATCCTTTTCTGCTAAACGAATCCCTAAGAAAGCTTTTTCAATATCTGAGGAAGTTGCGTACTTTTTTATTCTAAATTTTAATAATAATTTTCCCAGATCTGTTATCAGAGACGGACCACTGTGTAAACAGAAATTTAAACTGGGATTATTGGATGAGCAGTCATAAACTAAACGAAGTTTAGTTGTAGAGGAATTTTTGCGCACCCCATGATGGGGAAGGTAGTGTAACTTGGCTTCAGGATGGAGGGGGGTGGAAGGTTTTACTTCCTCGATGAAGTCAAGGGACAACTGTTCCTTTATCCATCATTATATGAGTTTAATAATTCGGGTTCAGTCCTGAGCCGTTTCAGTAAGCACTATAAAGTCGACAGTTTCGAGCAAAGAATAATTAATCAGGTAGTTGGATGGTTTTGCATATTATGAGAAATGACACCAAATATTTCCATTTATAAAAGCGCAATTTCCTTAAATTGATTCAAGGGTTAGTCTTTTTTCAGCTAGAGTAAACTGCTCATTCAGGTAATATTCGCAATATGGGAGAGAGACCGATAAACGTCAAAAGGTCGTATATGGAGTTTTTGTTATAGCTCCTCCTCTGTTGATCCAGAAGGAGGGGGGAGGGGGCTCAGTCTGAGGAAATATTTAAATATTTCTATATTATTTATTAAAGCAGAATCAGTACTAGAAGCTTCAGCTGAAGCAGATAAAATATTTTGATCAATATTTTTAAGGGTGTGAGAGTTCTCACAAGTCTCAGAGGAGACAAAATTCATATTTTTTGTACTTTAGGGGGAAATAATTTTTTCCGAAAGGTGATGTTCATCACCAACCTCAGTTGAGGTAAAATTCATATTTTTTGTACTTTTAATGGGGGAATCAATTTCACAAGCCTCGTCCGAGGCAGATAAAACCTTAAACCTATTTAACTAAATCTAAATATTCCTCTTGGGAAAAATATGAAAGTTGATGCGCATTATTTACAACTTCCCCTCCCTCGGCATCTTCGAAGGGAGGTGAAGGATTTAAATTTAAAGAGTCCTCTGCCTCAGTTATAGAGAGGGGAGGATTTTCACTTACAGCTAATGGTTCTTCCTCCTCAATTATAGGGAGAAAGGAAGAATGATCAATATTTTTATGATTAGAATGGCTAAAACTAATTATAGGATCAAAAAATTGGACTTCGGCCCTAAAAGAAGATACAATAGTGACTTGAGAATCTGTGCCACCAGAAGTAAAAGGTAATTTGCCCCAAATAATATTACCTACATTTGTTTTTAACAAATTTACATTGTTTATTTTCTCATATGATTGGAGAAAATGGGGGAGGTTGTCGGATCCAAGAAGTAACCCAATATCCGTAATGATATCTGATGTTGGATAAGGATTAGCAAGGGGAATACGATATTGTCTGAGCATTTGTGTGGTCTTTACAAGCCCAGGTATTTTAAGATCGTTGGGAAGGCGATCTACTATAACAGCAGATATGGGGATCACCCCCTCCTTGGTACTGATGTTTAAGGTGACCACATCATGTACTGAAGGAGTGCCCTTTTTGTTAATTCCGTTTATGGAGATGTTAACAGTGGAATGGGGAATACAGTTTAAGATTTTTAGCCACTGATTTCGATATCAACGAGAGTTGAATCCTTGATCGAAAATACTTCGAACTAAGATGGGTTTGTCCCTTTATTTATTTTTAAAATCCGCTATGGGAAGGAGCTACACATCGTGGCTCTGGGCCAACAAAGGTGGAGGATTAGCGGGCGATTGGTTTGAAGGGGACTGGGGTACAGTTGTAACATAATCTGTTTTATTTATATTGGGACAAAGAGCAGTATGATGCTCAGACTGACAAGTGTAACACTTTTTAGTGTTCTTGGTCAACAGCGTGTAGGGTGACTTGCTACTGAGACAATACACCTTTCAGCACCAAAGTGCTAATGATTTTGAACAATTTGGTTTCGAAGTTCAAGAGTGTTTATAAGACTACAATTGGCGGTGTAATGACTGCTGTTACAGAAACGACATTTTATAGGGTTATTTTGACCATCTAATTATCATAAAAGGTGAGGTTTAATTAATTATTTACTTTGAAGTGGCGATGTTGATGAAAATAAATTTTGGATTGTTCGTTTATAATTCATGGGGTTCACTTTGTGGTTAGGGGTTATTATTGTTTAAACCTGTTAACAGTTGTTATTAAAGTATAGGTTTACTTTGGTTGGTTGGTAGTTTTGGTTTATTATTGGACCTTTGAGGTGGTGAATTTATATTTGTATTTAATATAGTTGATTGTTTGGGTTTGGCCCCTTGTCCCTTCCATTTATTATTGGAAGGTGAAGTATGCTCAGATTTTTTAGGGGGGTTTTTATCGTCCTTGTTGGATAGTGTTTGACCTGAGGCTTCTAAAACTGAAAGGGCCTGGTTTAACATTTCAAAAAGTAAATCAAGGGTCCAACTTTCACCAGCCCTATCCCATTTAACCTTTTCTTTGATTTGTGAGGGCAATTTTTGAGCCAGTAAAACACCCAAGATAGTGGAACCAGTTTTATCGTCCACTATTAGTTTTTTATGTTTTAAAGATTCTATATAGCATTTTATGTCAGCTTTATATTGATAGAGATCCGCGTATTCATATCTAGGGGGGGTTAACTTAGTTAATTTCAATATTAAAGTCTCTTGGACTTTTGCAGGGTTATCAAAATCTTCCTTAAGAAGATCTCGAATAGTTTTATAATTAGTACCGGTGATGGCATAGCCAGATACCATCTGTTTCGCTGTGCCTTGAAGACAATCCAATAATAACCCGAGTTTACTAAGATCAGAATAGTTCTGACCTTCGACATAGTTTTCAAATGATTCAATGAAAGAGGCATATTCTAAAATATTGCCATTAAAGGTAGGTAGTTTTTTAATGGGACGTTTAAATGCCTCCGGCTCTCTAGGGGTAGCCGGGACAATCGGTGATGTAGGGCGCGAAGCTGGTCGCGAAGGTGGTTTAGTGAGGTCTTGAATTTTATATTTAATGGTAGTAATTGTTTTTAATAGGGCAGTATGCCTTGAATAATTTTCTTCATCATCGATTAAGGAATTCTCATCGTCCAAAAATTGGGCGATGTTGTTGTCAGTTTCAGCTAATTTGAGATCTAAGTCTTCTAAGTTAGTTATGATATAACCTAAGTCATCAACTTTAGTATTTGGATCTAATAATTTATTATTGGCCTCGTTAATAGCCTTGGTAGCACGACTCCGTAATGTTTTACGTGATTTTTTGTGTGCTCCATAGACTTTGAGGTCACTATCTGATAGATCAGACATATGGGAAGCCATTTTTAATCAAAAATTTAAAAAATATATAAAGAGAAAAAATGTGTCTTGAGACACTAAATTATTAAAATATTTAAATTTATCAGATTAAATGTTGATTTATAATACAAGTACAATATAGATTGTACAAGTAAAAATATTGTACAAGTATGAGTACTTTGTACAAAAATAATGTGTCTTGAGACACAAAAAGAAACTATAAGATTAAATATATTTTATGATGTTCAACAAAAAATGTTGAACCGATGAACCGGTCTCAGATGTACCGGTATAAAGCGCTGGAAAATTGTATAAAAATTTATACATGAAAGTGTCTCGTGACACAAAAAAATCAAATTATAAACTAAGTTATTTTTATATAATATATATACCGGATAAAACCGGTAAAATGTGAATACCTATACGAGGTATCACTGAAAAATATATATATATTCAAATATATATAAATATATAAACTATTGTTTATAAAAAAAAATATTGACCCTACGATCAGTGAGTGGTGGATTTTTATATATATATATATAAATAATTTTATGAATATTAATGTTAGAAATATTTAAAACTAACTTAATATTAAGTAAGTGTTTATATTACACAAACAAGTTTTGTATAATATTGAGACTTAAAATTATTTAAAAACGTATGTTTTTCTACATACAACAAAAGATATAAAATACAAAAAGAAATATATTTTTACTAATGTAAAAATAAAATGAAAAGAAATGAAGTTCACTTCTAATTAAATGAAGGAGTTTTATTATTTATATATATATATAATATTTTTTAAATATTAAAAATATTTTATTTAAAATATTTTTAAAGAAAATAACTGTAGTTGTTATTTTATTTTGAGTTTATAAATTTTTTAAAGTGTTTAAACGGAAAATAAAAAATTCCCCTAAATTGGGTGGAAAAATTTTAAAAATTCCCCGAAAAATTTTTACTAAATATTTCTATTGAATGCTCTCTATAGAGCTAATAAATTTGTATGTGAAAAACTGGAGACTTATGTCTCATATAAGCTCCCACACAAAAAAAATAAAAATGTTTATTTAATATTTTGTTCAAAGTTGAATGTTGTTTAAGGGGAAAATTATGTTTAAGGGGATATATATAATGACACGAAGTCACAAATATAAATATTTATATAAAAAACTATTATTAAAAAATAGTTTAAAAAAGCGCCAAAACGGTTGTTAAGTAAAAAAATGATTTTCAAATTTTTTATGAATATTTTGGGTGAAAGTTCGTGTGCCAAGTATTTAGGCAACACAAAAGTTGGGCGCCACTTAAAATGTGGGGATTAGTGACCCAGTCCCAGGTAGCTGGGCTAATGAAGACCAGATCACCAATCTACATTTCTTCCTACTTCCAAACTAATCTCTGGCGCGGTACCACTTTCGCTTGATCAGTTTGAAAGGAGCCAATGAATAGTGGAATATAAATTTGTATATATATATATATACTCAGTGGACCTCGTGTGGACCAGAGTAATTAATATATATATACAACGAATGAAAAATAATTATTGATTCTATAATTTACTGCTTATATAAACTGAATGTCCATAAAAGAATCGAGTTTTATTTATGATGATTTTTGGGGACGAAAAAGTTTTGTCATATATTAAATTTAAGTGAAATTTATTTTTTATATTGTTATTAAAAGTTTGCTGAGTTTATTTTATATGGAAGTCGCTTTAATATTTGAAATTATAAAATTTTCATTACGAAGTTATTTCTGAATTTCCGAATATGTGTAACCACGTTATCGAACAAGATGTAGTATAATTTTATATCTTCGAAAGTGGACAGAGATGAAAAAAACTCTAGTCAAGTTCCGAAGATGATGACAATAATAACAACAATATTTATTGTGATAATGATAACAATAACAGCATACTACCAAGACTTTCTATAATTAGTACCATGAAAGCAATAATAATAATAATAATAATAATAATAATAATAATAATAATAATAATAATAACAATAATAATAATAATAATAATAGAAAGCAGTATACTAGCTACACTAAAATAAATGATGATAATAATAATAATAATAATAATAATAATAATAATAATAATAATAATAATAATAATAATAATTATTATTAATGGTAATGACTACCAATAATAATTATTATTTGTAGGAATCGTCAATCTCTAGAAATGCAAGCATTCTAGGAGAAAGACAAATTTCCAATGTAATAATTTTTATTTTAGGTTCCTAATGTTTCTCGTTTCTGTTTAGAAAACAAGGAAAACAAGAAGAAACCGTAATAAGCAAATGTCTAATTCTTGGAAACTAATTATTATTACAAGACAGGGGTGAAGCCTCTGTCTGGGGGTTCTAATATTTGCTCCACCACCACGGGAAACTAATATTACCAAACCACTAGTTAAATTTTACCATGCACGGATTTGATGATAATTCGGCATCAAATGTTACACAATTTTTTGAAAACTCGCTAAACTTTGGGTTATAAATTTTATTATTTTATGACAAATTTTTATGGATATATATATATATATGAGTCTATATATATATAGAAATTATATTTATGTAATAAAAATTATATAATTTCAATTACAAATAGTAATTTTAATTGGATGAATCATTTCAAGTAGCTATTTCATTTGTCAAAATTTGACCCGAAAATTTTCGGCACGCGATCAACTATCAAAGCTATTTTTTAATATTTTTGAATAAATATTTATGAGTTTATATATACCATTCGTCAGATATATATATAGAGATTGATTTTCAATCCTAAAACTCAAAAGGGGAAAGGTCTAAAAGATAAATTTAAATGAAGTTTCAGTTTCGAGTATGCTCTCAAAAAATCAAATTTTCGTTATGAAAATTTTGCAATATTCTGATTTATGATTTATTTAATATTTTTAACCTTTTTATTTTCTATACTCTTTACAATCCATATTTAAGTTTTAATATTAATAAAAATGGTTTTCATTTTTTTCAGCGACGAGGCAGTAACTTATAACCTACTATCTCAGTGAAATTTTCGATCTTAACAGTAATTCCTTTTATATTAAATTTTCCCCAAATCTTTTACTTTCCCAATTTTCCCCTTTAGCGTTTTGCTTTTTCTTGTGTGCGAGTTTATTGTTTGCATGTGTAAAAAAATAAACAAAAAATCAGTATACATCACGTTGGAAAAATGTGTGTGTAAATATTATATTTTTAAGCTTTCACCGAAAAAAGAGAGGATAAAAGAATAGATAAAAAACCTCGAAGATTTCTCCACCTACAATAAAAACTGGACATGAAATTTAAGACGAAATAAAAAAGGTAGGTTGAAAGATGACTGACGCGGATTTTTAGTATTCAGTGATGAAAACTGAAAGACTAAAAAAACGTGGGCCAATCGAATTTAATTCAACCTTGAGAACTATTCTAACAGAAGCGTATCAATATTGTATAACAACTCGTGGGTCCACTTTTCAAGGTGACTTATTCTAACTGAATAATTCAACAAGAAGAGACTGATTTGATATACAACATTAAACACCTTTCAAAAATGACATATGAACGAATCAAAAACTGAAGCCTTTTTTACTAATATCTGAAATAGGAGAGAAGGGGGGCCAGATGGCCATTAGTGGGAATTTCTAAGTTGTCCAGAAAGGCTTTATGATGACATACCTACACAAATTTCCTAAAATCACCATTTAACGGAAGGAAGGTTTTCAATTCTCCGCTGTTGATTTATAAAAAAAAAGAATCAAAACAGCCCTAAATTAAACATCGGTAAGACACCTCCGAGATGGTGCGGAACCTCTAAAAATGATAGGGGAAGCTCACTTGAAGAGCAAGCTTCATAAAAAATTATTATGTTACTTTAACTGCATTATAAAATGATCTCGTAGAATCTCTTTCGACTCGGAAATGCAAAATATGGGACGGAGTCTACTGAGCGTGCAGTAATTAAGAGTGAGAATAATCCTCTCGGTCTCGATGCCGTTTTATAG
The DNA here is from genome assembly GCA_015478945.1 of Trachelipus rathkii. Classification (NCBI taxonomy): domain Eukaryota; kingdom Metazoa; phylum Arthropoda; class Malacostraca; order Isopoda; family Trachelipodidae; genus Trachelipus; species Trachelipus rathkii. Next base: position 21,535 of record JABUQX010044593.1, read on the forward strand.
TCAATGAAAACGACGCCGATGGGGTTGACGGTGAGCAATTAGTTAAATAAACTTTAAATTGAATTATTAATATTTCAATAACAAATTTATTATCAAAAATTAGCAAATTTAAAATTATATAATAAATAAATAAATTTATCAAACGAACTAATGTAGATTTATCGTAAAAATCATTAGAAGTTTACAACAGAAACATCTGGCAACAATCACATGTTGTAAACTGGATATGTTTATTCTCAGAGAAATTACATAATAATTGTAATTTTTAATTAAAGATAATTAACAATTTTAACAATAACTATCAGATTCAGTATGTTTTTCTGATTAATTTGATATAAATTTTATTTTTCTAGGACGATTGTAAACTAAAATATATTGAATTTTTAATGTAAAAGTTTGAAAGGTCATCTGAGGTCAAAAACTTGACCTTTCGATTAAAGGAGGTCAATGACACTTATACAAATGAAAGGTTAGGGTGTTGGGGTCAATTTGAAATATTGACACCCTCCGGCAACCTTACCTGGTCAACGAAGAGGGGGAAGGAAAACTTTCAATGTGAATTTTTCAATATTTTGAGAAGCCTATTTTGGCAAGTGGCTTACTGTAATTATAATTATTTAACTAAAACTTTGATTGATGTAAAACTTTATCAAAATACAGTTCTATATCTCTAGTATAACTTGAGAAAGTTTGAAAATCCAAAACTCTGTCAAACGAGAGAAAATCGAATGCCGGTTACTTGTATCAGTTTTACTTTAAGAAATTTTGATTATAAGAGGTATTGTGTATATATATCTACTTATATATATATATATATATATATATATATAATATATATATATATATCGAAATATAAATAATTTTGGCTGAAAATTGGTACGATAATAGTTTTTGACATGAATAAGAAGAAATCCGTTGGTACAACAAAAAATGAAATGGAGACTCCAGCCCCCTAACCCATTTTAGGGGTTACAGGTAACCCAAGGGTCCCAAACTTGGGATTTTAACTATTTATTATTAAATGAATCAATATTGTGAATTTCAAGGGCGTAGCCCAATTATAAGGGATACTTTACTCTTATGAGCCACTATCATAATACGGTATTGAAATCTGAAATTTCTCGGTGCAAATTTGCACCGACTCTCAGAGCAATTTTTTATTAATAAATTTTAATTTTCATATATAAATGATTATTAAGATTATTATTTACAAAATTTTAAAAGGAAATAGCGATGACTAATGCATTCACAATTCCCTTGATCACGATCGCAAATCAACCACTCGCGAATCCAGTCATCAAAAACCAAAAGGAAAACTGGCCACATGTGGCAAATGAAGTAATTTAAAATAAATTACGACAGGTGCTTACCAAGCCCCCAAGGGGGGAACCGAGTGGCAACCTTTAAGCGCCGTCCGACTAGCAGAAGAGAGAGTCACCAAGCCGAGTAGAGAGTCTTTCGCTCAAGAGAGAGAAATAAGTCGGTTAATATCTCATGAGAAGTCGGCTGAAGAGATGAGATCACTCGCCAAAAGCGTAATAGAACTAGCAAAGACGCTGTGTCAGAATTCAAAAAATTCCCCCACCTCCAACAATAGTCAGAATCCAAGAGGAAGGAACTACAATCAATCAACATATAGCAACGTTGCGACGACTGCAAGCACCGAGGGGCTTTGTAGTTTTCACAAACGCTTCTTGCATCTAGCGTTTAGATGTGAGGGTCAATATTGTGCAATGTTTCCCTTGATCTCAGACTCCGGTGACTCCCCACCCCCACAACATCCAACCCCCCAAAACAGGGAAACTTGACAACTGGCCTGAGAGGCGACTCCCGGGCCAAAGAGGGGGAATAAATATGTTGGGGAATAATGCATCTGTAAGTAGAACTTTTTACAAATGTTCATGGCAGCTTTCATATGAATAGATCAAATTTTGGCGGGGAAACGTTAATTTTAATTATAGAGGTAATTTTGGTAGAAATGTTTTTTACAGTGGTCATTATAATAATAATCATAATAATTACTATAATAGTAGAAGACGTTATTATAATAATAATCATAATAACGGTAGAAATGATAGCTATAATTATAATTATAACGATGGAAATTATAATAATTATGGTAGGGGCATCCATTATAATAATAATCACGATAGTAATGAAAATATTAATTGTAACAATAATAATTATTATAATGGATTCGATAAGTTGAAAATAGTTACTATAATAATGATGGATATGTTAATCATGATAGCTGTAATAATAATAGGTATTTTAATAATGATGGTAATTATGACAATCGGGGGTGTAACAGAAATGTCGATTATATTAATAAATATAAATGGAATAGGAATATTACTTGTAAAAATAATCACAGACGGGAGGGAATTATTAACAATGAATCTGAAAACGAAAGTCTTAATAACGAGGTTGTAATTCAAATGGCAGGGAGGGGGACTTCTAGTGAGTTAACCTCTCCCCCACAGGAGTCACTTATCACAGAGTCGGCAGGGGTAGAGTCCTCTTTAACTTTTAATTGTAACTCAATGCATGATGAGACTAATAACAATAATAACAATAATAATAATAATGATTGTAGAACTAGGAATGATAGCCATAGTGATGGCGATAACGGTTGTTTAAATTCTTATAATTATATTGAAAACAATAACTCTGTGACTCATAGGGCAGAGATCGTACAATCTGATGAGTCGCTATCTCCCCAAACGGAGTCAACCTGTTCCCCCACCCCAGCTATTGGGGAGGAGGCGGGAGTGGATACGACTCAAACTCGTGACTCCTTGTTTATTAATAAAAATAATGATAAAAATGAACTTGTTAATAATGAAGGGGGCGAAACCCCCTTCCTGAAAATGAATTGTATTAGTTTTAGGGATGAAGGAGTTTTTCCTCCTTCCGATGAGTTTAAAGAATCGTTAAATTTAAGAAATATTGCATGTGACTTATCTGGTAATTCTGTAGTGGGAGTTTCTGGCAACTCGACTAAGATTGTTGCAACAATTGAAGGGGTAGTTTTTGACAAATTATATTATATATCTGACAGACTTAATACTGAAGCTTATTTGATCGATTGTGGCAGCTGCCTCGACCTCACGAGAGCATCTGAGTCAGATAAGGAGGGGGACCCAATTGGCACTGCCAGTGCCGCGAATGGAGGCTGTATCCATATTTATAATAAAAGGGTAATTAAAATTGACTTGGGACTAGAAAGGGTTTACGACGTGCATGCTTACGCCGCTGACATTAAATTTAACGTTCTTGGCATGCCTTTCCTCAAAAATTACGGGTTCACCATCGACTTTAAATGCCATTATTTATTAGACCCAAAGACAAAACGTAGTATTTCCCTTAGTAATGAGGCTTTCGACTTCTCTACGCATGTACGCAACTCTATCTTTCCACTGATCGCCGTTTCTCTGGATATACCCCTTTGAGAATATGAAATAATTAACGATTTAATTAGAAAATACCAAGTCTTATTCCTAAATCCTTATGAATTCTAATTTAAATTTAAAAACTGAACAGTTCGATAGATGGCTTTACATTTTATCTGGTAGAAATATAGGAAAAAGAGAGGCGTGAAAGCCTTTTGACAGCTGCAGGAACGACTTTGTTACTCATTCACAACTCGGTAGTGACGAAACTATAGGGGAGGGGGAGAGGGAGGGGGTAAGGATTATACTATTGGGAGGGGGTTTGATGATTGTACTATTGATGAGGGGAGGGGAGAGAGAAGAGTGCCCTTTAAAAAATGAAATTCTATGCGAATTGGCGGAGAATTATCCATACCATGTTGAAGTCAGCTGCGCACCAATACAATTAAAGAGCATAGGCATAGCCTCATTTTGAGGGAGCCAAGAAGGAAATCAATAAATTATTAGACGCAGGGGTCATTTCGCGGGGGAAGAGCGATTGGGATTTCCGGCTAGCTTCTTGCCAAAATCTGATGGCAGAATTCGTTTGGTCGTGGATATGCGTCTGTTAAACCAAAGATCCACCTCAGACAATTTTACTCTGCCTAAGATTAAGGATATCATCTTGCAATTGCAACATTGGAAATTGCTGACGCGGCTCAATCTCAGGCAGGCTTACTATAACGTACCAATCAGCGAGGAAACGAAGAAATATTTCACTATTACCTCCCCTTTTGTTAACTATAGCTTCAACTATTTAATACAGTTACACAAAAGCTCATCTAGTGCCTTCCAGAGCCTCATGTCGATCTTGCTTGGAGATTTGACTTTGACTGTTCTAAGGGCGGATTTCGTCTTCAGGTTTATGCATAGTAGAGTAAAGAAATTCATACAGAGTTGTAATGTCTGTCAGAAAAACAAAAGCGTTAGGAAGATATCTCCAGAATTCGGCAGGTTTAAGGAAGTTTCGGAGAAATTCGACACTCTCCATGTGGACTTGTTAAAGCTACCGTATAGTATGGGTTTCAATTATCTGCTTGTTTTTATCGACATATTTAGTAAATATCCCTTCGCCTACCCTCTTAGGCAGGCGACGGTCGATTCGGTATTAAATGTGTTAGTAAGCGAGATTTTTCCGTTCTGTGGCTCAATAAAAAGACTCATCTCAGATCGGGGAAGCCAATTCACTGCCAAATTGTTTAATGACGTGTGTAACCTACTCGGCATAGATAAGATCGTCACAACGGCTAACTCACCAAACGTGAACGGCCAAGTAGAAAGATTAAATCAGGCACTCATAGTGACACTGAGGTGTATGGTCAATGATAGTGCCAATGAAGGGTTAAAATGGCCGGAAATCTTGCCCTGGGCATTGTACTGTTTGAGAATTAGCCCTCTAAATGACGAAGGGGTTACTCCCAGTGTGCTCATGTTCGGCCAGAATTTATCAGTGCCAGGAAGCTTATTACAGAAGGAGGCACTCAGTGGCCACGGTCCAGCCAAAATTACCCTGAAGTTATATATGTGCTAATTGGGAGTGACAATGTGGTGATAGAAGATGTGTTGACCAAACATTAATAATTGTGAATAAATTCTCACGAGTTCCTTACAAAAATGTCACAGAAAGGGTTTGCAATAGAGGAGTTGAAATAGTCAAACCCCACCAGATGGGAATTAAGGAGGTCTGTTTATATATTTTAATAATGTATTGTAAGAGGAAAAATTTTGTATTTCACATGATAATTAAACCAAATTGCCACTCAAAAAAAAAAATATATATATTATTCTCCTGGACTGTGATTGAGGGGCCAAGGGGAAATCGCTTGATCCTTTCCAGCGATGCCAGCCACGCCGCGCTCCCCCCCCCAGTCCCCCCCCCCCCCCCGCTAGCTGCCTATATTCCTGTTATATACCCCTATAGACACTATTCAAAAAAGGGTTTCCCTGTATGACAAATTTTAACTATTAATTTTATTGTATTAAGAAAAATTCTTACAAAATTCTTAACGGTTCTTTTTGTGTGGCACTTTCAAATGTTGCAATGGGCATCCGCGGAGGCTGACGCAAAAAAAAAAGGTGCCTGGAGTAAGGGAATTTCAAATATAGAAGTCAGTTAGATACCCACGTTAAAAGAAGAGGGTGTGTTAAAAAAATCGGCACTGTCGAAGCCGGAAAATTAGGTTTTAACTGTATAAAATTATTGTGTTAACCTTTTAGAAATCTTATTATAACTGTGAACCGCTTGTTTAATTAATTTGAACCCTAAATTACGGAAGAAAGGGTAAAAATATGCCATTATATGGTTGACTCATTATTAATTGTTAGACAGACTATTGTGTTAACCAATTACTTGCTATGAACTATTAATCATTTTAAACATTGATGTCATTTTTTTCCCATTTAATTTAATTAATCTTAAAAATAAAAATAAGAGTAACTACTCTTTTTATCCACTGTACCTAACTCTCCATAGTTTAGTACATATATATATATATATATATATATATATATATATATATAATATATATATATATATATATATATATATATATATATATATATATATATATATATATATAGGCTTGGGTTCAAGTACGAAGTACTTGTATTTGTACTTGTACTTAGAGTATATTTTTTGGAGTACTTGAACTTGCAGTGTCTTAGAAACCCCGTGTACTTATACTTGCATCTTTTATACTTGAAAAAATTGATAAGTACTTCAAGTACTTTGATGGTATTATATAACAGTAACCACTGAAACAGAAATATATATATATATATATATATATATATATATATATATATATATATATATATATATATATATATATATATATATATATAATAATAATAATAATAATATATATATATATTGCTGACTGTCGTCGGAGTTGGACGCAATAAAAACAGCTGGGAGAAAAGGAAAAGAAGAAATGAGAAGATCTAGGGTAGAGACTAAGAAGAAGGCTTAAAACTTCAATAGAACTACTTCATAAAGTTCTAGAAGGATTTCTGTGTGAGGGAAGATGTTAAGACCAGATTATTATTAAGTGGTAGCTACCAAAATTAATCAAAATCTTCATAAAATATTTTAATTTATTGAATCAAAAATTTAAAATGAAAATCATAATATATAATAAAACAAAATTAACATTTTTAGCGAACTAAAGCGGAGCAACAAAATTTTTAATCTAGTTCTTTTCAAAAAATTATTAATTTTATGTAAATATGTAAAGTGGTGTCTGTAATAGTTTAAGTGAGGAGCAAAAAAATTGTATCATCAGGTCTTTTAACAAAAATGAATAAAAACACAACATTTGGAATTACAAATAAAGAAGCTACGCTATAATTAATTTCTGGTCTACTTGTGGATGGGATGTTTCGACGCAGTTGGTCAATATGAAGACTATCTTCGCATGGCTGTTGGGGCTGGGAACCCCCTTCTGACATTATATACTTCCCATGAACAATCGCATTATTACATATGTATTATGCGATTGACACCACCCTGCAATTATGCGAGACATGGTATATATATAAATAAATAAATAAAATATATATATATATATATATATATATATATATATATATATATATATATATATATATATATATATATATATATATATATATATATATATATATATATATATATATATATAGAGTATAATATATATATAGTGTTTTCTTTATTTACATTTAAGATATGTTAGGTTAGGTTAGGTTATGTAAGGTTATGTTATTATGTTAAGTTAGATTAGGTTAGGTTAGGTTAGGTTTTAAGGTTTGGTTAGGAAATTTTACGTAGGGTTGGGTTAGGTTAGGTAAGTTAGGTTAGGTTATGTTAGTTAGGTTGGGGTTAGGTCACGTAACTAGCCTAACTAATAACCTAAAAAAAATTAAAGAAAAATACCTGAAACTGAAATTAATTGAGTAATTTATATATATATATATATAAATATATATATATATATATATATATATATATATATATATATATATATATACATTCTTTCTCTATACTATATATATATATATATATATATATATATATATATATATATATATATATATATACATATATATATATATGCATATAATAACCAATAATATATATATATATATATATATATATATATATATTTATATATATATATATATATATATATATATATATATATATATAATATATATATATATATATATATATATATATATGCCAGCCTCTAGAAGAGCCACAGTCATATCTAAACCTACTAATATTTAGGGAGAAAGATACATTGTTGGAATCCCTGGTAGAAATTTTAGTGCAAAACTGGCAAAAAAATCATATCTCAGAAAACTACAATAGCTACAGGGAAAAGAAATACATTTTGGAATCCTTGTAAAATTTTGGTTAGGAAAATGTAAAAAGAAAGAAAAAAAACAAAATAAACAAAATTGGCTTTTTTGGGGGAGAGCTGGGACATAGTATATATATATATTATTTGGCTAAAGTATTACGGCAATGTAGGGGCCCAGAGCCGACAGGGGAACACAGGGGGACGTTTTCCATACCCGGAGGGGCGGAAGAACCCCCGCGACACCCAATACCAAAGAGCGGGGGTTCCGGAGACTCTCCGGAGGGGAGATAGTCCACCCGTAGTTCCCCGGAAAGCCGAGAGACCCCTGCCTTCGGTGCGGTATACCCTTGGGGTATTCTTTGGTATTAAAAAAAGCAAAAACAAAATTTAATATAAAGTCTATTTATTTTAACGAGTAACCAATAAAGGTCTCTAAATAGGCTTTTTAATCATATTACTATAATTATTAACAATAATTTTTTTTTACATTTTCTTAACTAAACTTTTACCAGGATTCCAAAAGTGTATTGCTTATCTCACTCCAGTGAAGTGTTTGATATATATATATATATATATATATATATATATATATACCGTATATATATATATATATACTATATATATATATATATATATATATATATTACATTTTCACTAAGAATTAGACCAGCATTTAACAATGTATTCCTTTA
>JABUQX010044594.1:2500-25000 GCA_015478945.1 Trachelipus rathkii
TTTTTATTTTAATTTATTGTATTGTATGTAAATAATTTCACTTTGCCAAATTTTTTAAAGATTGCTTTCTACATTATTGTTTTGGGACATTTCTGTTGGCTATATTCTTCCTTTACCTCAAAATTTGTAAAGTAGCCTATGCCGTAAAGTATGACAGATCTTTTTCTAAGAATCCAACTATACAGAATAAAATTGATTATAGACAAGCGAAGGCTACCATTTGGCATACTGCTAGAGAAGTTAAATGGAAATTTACACCAACTTACGCATCAACCTTTACTCGTTCAACGCAAATAGGAAAGATGGAATAAGGTTAAAAATTTAAAATCTTCAGTAAATACCTACTCCTTAATAGTTTTGAGGGATCAACTTTCTAATTGTGTTGTTTCTGATTCTCTGGAGATTGCCAATGAGTTTGCATATCAGTTTGCTAAGGTAAATAGTTACAAGAAACCTTTTGTTTATACTATGTTTGAGGCTGTTTTCCAATATTGATTTTGGGGGGCAATCTGAGCATTGATATAATGGACCTTTCACACTTTCCAAATTGAATATGGCATTGGCTGCTTTTTGCAAAAATACCTCTCCTGGTTTGGATTATGTTATATACCCTTTTCTTCAGCATCACTCAGAGCAATGTTCGGTTGTTGCATCTCTTTAATTATATTTGGCTACATGATCTCTTTCTAGATGACTGGCATTTATCTCTACTGGTCCCCATACTTAAAATGGGGAAACTCAGGAATAGTTGACTCATATATAATTATTGCCCAAACTAGTTGTCTGTGTAAGTTGTTGGAGAGAATGATTTTGAATAGACTTGAACAATATATACAAGATAAAAAAAATTTAACACCTAATCAGTATGGATTTAGAAAGGGTTGCTCCACAATAGATCATGTTTGTCTTTTGGAAGGTCATATTAGGGGAAACCTTGATCAGAGTATTTGATAGCTGTGTTCTTAGATATTATAGAAAAAGCTTATGATACAGTGTGGATACATGGACTTTTGATGAAGCTTTATAAAATGGGCTGAAATGTTTGAGGTTCAGTGTGGAGCTCTACATTTTGAGCCCTACACTTTTTAATATCATGATAAACGATCTTTGTGACAATTGTCCTTTGGGAATAAAGTTTTCTATTTATGCTGATTGGGGTTTTTCCAAGCAGTAGCTCATCAGTTGGAAGGATTTCTATTGAAGTTTCAACGTGAAGACCCAGTGACACCCTTCTTGTATAATGATCTCAGTCACTTAGTTAAAACTTAAATGAAAAGAGTTCTAAAACCGGACATTTATTGTTCAGATGTCAAAGTTTTAATGGAAATTAACTTTAAAGATAAAAATTTTTCATAAATGCAGAAAATATGAACCTGTATCATACAGCAAAAGAGGGAATTAGGAATGCACCTCAAAGGCTGCAAACTCCAGAAATTTAAAAATTTAGGGAAGATTGTATGTTATTCTTGCAAGTACTTATCCAGAAGTTAGTAGAGAGAAGTCCTCTTAAATATTCCATCACAAAGGCATTAAGCTATTTGTCACCGAAGGTAAAGCTTTCTCATAACTGAAAGAATTAATATGTGTTAAAAATTCATTGACATCAAGCGAATTGATGGTTTGACTGCTGATATAATCAAAGAGGATTATGAACTTTTGATAACTAATTCCTATTTTCTTGAACTTCTGAAAAGTTTTGATGAGAAGGAAGATAGACTCGATCAACTTTTCATTGAAATTTTTAAAAATGTAAACATTCAAAAAGAAACAAAAACACTTTGTAACACTGATTCTTTCTTTATTTCATGGGAATGCTTCTGTAGAGAGAGGTTTCTCGACAAACAAACATTGTCTACAAGAAAATTTGTGTGAAGAGTCACTTGTTGCTAAAAGAGTTATTGCTGAAGAAATGAAAAATACTGGAGGGGTTGATTATTGTATTACAAATGAGATGATGTCATACTGCCGCAATGCTTCTTCAGAGTATAAGGCATACTTAAAAAGAAAACTATGTGCCAAAGAAGCAGAAACTCTGGAAGGTGCAAAAAAAAAGGAAATTAGCTGCTGAGATTAAAGAGACTGAAGAAATTAAGAGAAATATTGTCAAAGAAACCGAAAAGCAACTTCATATTTTAGAAGAGAAAATAGCTTTTTTTAAAGTCATAAACTTTTTTTTTTTTTTTTTTTTTAAGATTAATGTACTTATTTAGTAGGTTTAGTTTAGAATTAAATAATTTTATTTGTTTTAAAGAAAAGGAAAAATATTTTTATTTTATTTTAGAGAAAAGAAAATGTGCAAATGTTTTTATATTTTTGTGTACCTTTGTTTTTGTAATTTTTATTTTGAATAAAGTAAAAGAAAAGGAAAAAAATGAAAGCAAAAAGCTGGGACCTGGTAAACATATTTGGCAGATATTTAGAAAATTAATTGATTGTGTTCACAACTTTAGCTATATAAATAATTTTGGAAGTTTGTTTAAAAATTTTTCAATGCAAATATAAATTTCACTTGTAAAATGTCAAATTGTATGATGTCATTTAAATTTGTGAAAGCTGGCCAAGAAAATTTGTTTACTGGGATGGTTAGAGGGTGGGCTCTGGAGGGCTTTCATTTTTTCACCTTTCCTTATTGATAACAAAGATAAAATGATGTTTTTTATCATTTATTTTTTTGTCCAGGGAAAATTTTGGAAGAATGGGAAAAACAGGGATAACGGAATTTGAAAATTTCAACTTGGTATACACCTTGTGTATATATTAGTGATGCAGCAGATGTCATTTTTTTTGCATCCGTGGATGCGGATGTTTGATTTTAACATCCGCGGATGCGGATGTTTGATATATATATATATATACCGTATATATATATATATATATATATTTATATATTTATATATATATATATATTTATATATATATATATATATATATATATATATATATATATATATATATATATATATATATATATATATATATATATATATATATATATATATATATATATATATCAGGGTTCACACTTTCTGGAAAGTCAGAAAAAAAAAAATTGGTCAGGGAAAGTCAGGGAAACGTTTTAAAATATGCTGAAAGTCAGGGAAATTCCAAAAAAGTCAGGGAAATTTTAAAATTTCAAAACATAAGAAGAATGATCCATGGACCAAGTTACATATTTTTGATATATTTTTTTTTCCTTACTGTATAATTGTGGAATAAGAGATGTATTTGATAAGTGAATGAAAAGGATGGGCGAGGAATGACATTCCATAAATCTACTTCTATCTTGTTTCTTTTTACTTTTAGTTCACTATTACCTACTATTCTTCCTATTCTGTTCATAGAGGTTGTTCCAAGTTCATCCTTTCGATTGAAGGTGATTGGTATATGGATGTGTTTTAGACTGTATGACTTAATCTGTTTATATCTTTTTCTTTTTAGGGATTTATACTTTTTGAGGTGTTTTTTTTTTTTGAGGTTTGACGAAGTGATTTTGGATTTTTGTGCAGTTGAAGATATTTATTATTTATTTATAAAATGACTTCAAACAAAAAAACTAACTTTAACGACCAGTGGTTGGACGTCAAACTGAACCCACAGTTTATCAGGTGGTTGGGTAAAGGACCTGATAGTTCCAAGGCATACTGTAAAGTATGTAAAAAGAACTTTGATCTATCTAACATGAGAAGCCGCCTAAGTTTCACATTCAAGAGGGGAAACTCATTTGAATTTAATCAAAACTCAGCAGGACCAACCATCGTTGAAAAACTTTTTCGTTATGTGTTCTAATAATACAAATATTAGTGAAAGTGTGTGCACTGAAAATTATGCCATTCCATCAATTTCTAATCATACTCAACCGATTGTAAATTACCCTGAGTGCTCTATTAATAACCAACCAAAACCACCAGTTTATCAATCAGTTTCATCTTTTTGTATTAAAGATGATGTTACAAGATCTGAAATACTATGGGCATTAAAGGTGGTGGATGATAAAATGTCTTTAAACTCGTGTACAGATATAGGGGAAACATTTAAATTAATGTTTCCAGATAGTGCGGTAGCTTCAAATTTTAAAATGGGGCAGATGAAATGTAAATATGTGATTAACCATGGATTTGCTCCCTATTTTTCTAGAAAGCAAAAGCACAATACACTCTACTTTGCAGTGAAGCTCATTCTACCCTTGAATTAAAATTCAAAATATTTTTGGATGGTGACTGTCTTTTTAAGAGACTTAATTAGTTTTTTCTTCTATAGTACCTGGGAATCAATGTTATGTGGAATTGTGGCAAATTATTAAATTAGGACTGATATTTTCGCATGGAAATGTGACAGTGGAAGGAGGGTTTTCTTTATAAATTAAGCAATTTTAGTGGAGAATCTGAAAGAACATAGTCTGATTTCTCAAAGAATAGTGCACAATGCTATAAGATCTCATGAAAGTATTCATAAAGTTATCACTCAAAAAATGTTGACAAATGTAAGAGCTGCCCATAGGAGATATGAAGAACATCTCAAAGAGTCAAAACAGAACCAAAAAAAAAAAAGAAGAGAATAAAAAGGTTGAAAAAAGAAAATTATCCATACAGATCTATAAACTTGAAGAGCAGAGAAAGATGTTAAAACTGAAAGCTTTGACAGAAGATGTTATGAAATCAAAAATTCAGATGCTTGAGAAGAAAAAGTTAACCTAAATCTCCCCATTTAGAACTTTTGTGATCACAGTGGACGTTATTCACCTAGGCTATTAATGTAAGCTTTTAATTTATTTTCTTTTTGTATAAATAAAACTGTTTACTTTTGGAAAAATAAAAAAGGAGTGCGTTGGACGGCTATGGGGAAGGTATAGGCTGATTACTAAAAAAAAATAAAATATTTTTTTAAATTCATCCATGATGATGAACAGTTTCTAAAGTAAATTTTCAATAATTTAATGTATGAACTGAGTAAATAAGCTGCAATAATGATTAATAGATATTTTATATGCCAAAAATAACGAACACGCTGGTCAGGGAAAATTTGAGGATTTGGTCAGGGAAAGTCAGGGAAATCAAATTCAAAATTTCAGTGTGAACCCTGATATATATATATAAAAGGTATATATATATATAGTTATAAATTATATATATATATATATATATATATATATATATATATATATATATATATATATATATATATATATATATATATATATATATATATATATATATATACCGTATATATATATATATATATATATATATATATATATATATATATATATATATATATATATATATATATATATATATATATATATATATATATATATATATATATATATATATATATATATATATATATCTTTAATATTTAAAGCTATATATATATATATATATATATATATATATATATATATATATATATATATATATATATACATATTACTAAGAGCATATAGTTAAGAAGGAAGATATATATATATATATATATATATATATATATTAAGTTACATATATATATATATATATATACATATACCCAAACATATTCTCGAAAGCCTTAGCCAAATAACATATTAATATAATTGTATATTGTGGGCAGGACGGAACCCAACTCAAATACACCCCACCTACCTCTTCCCAACCTCCGACCTTAATGAAAGATTTTACAATGGATTATATACATTTTGCACTAGTATTGAAATTCAAATATAGGAAGGTTGTGCTTGAGAAACATCAATATTTCTGCCTTTTCTGCTGAGAGTCTATTTCTCTTTTTATCATATATTAGCCCAGTATTGCTAAATACTTTCTCACTTGGAACACTAGTTGGAGCACAGGCCAAGTATTTCCTTGCAAGTTTACTTCTAAGCGTAAGTAAACATTCTTTGTTTAATTTTCCACCAATACAACTGATAGGATTATTATTTGTATCAGTCGTTTTCTGCAGGATAGTTATCCATCATTTGCACTACATTTTTTGGTAATGTGTGTGTTTCTTCATCACTACTGGACTGTAGAAATTCTTCCAGTGAATCTGTTATTGATTTACTTCTAGGAGGTGTTGGTTCTGTAGATTTCGGTTTTTTTCCTTTTAATGGGTGGCGAATTAAAAGACTGTTCGGATTGAAATTTTTCAACTGCAACACAATAAAGTGTCACTTAACTTGTTCTAATTTTTGTGTTACAAAAATCCTGCCTTTATAACTGGGATCTAAGTAAGTTTCAATAGTATGAAGGTCATTAATAGAACCAAAGCGTTTTTCTAGCTTTAGTTTTATTACATCTTTCATTCTTTTTAAACCGTCATCATTTTCATTTGAAGATGGTTCAAAATGCTTCCTTATGCCAAATACAAAAATCTTTTCCATCGCTTGTGGAAAAGATTTGTGTATTTGGCAAACCAAGCAAATGAGTAAAGCTTTGCCAAAAATGACCCATACACATGGGGTGTTTGGCAAAGAGTTCGACGAACTCCGTATGTGTGTTCCTTAGCGTTGAGACTAATGGTATTACATATTGGAGACAGAAGCTGTAGAGGTGCTGATTTTTTTGGCATCCCTAATCTCATGTTACTCTGTTGACTCAAATTATGAACAAAGCTGTGAGATCATGTGAGTTAATATTACACAGAGTTGAAACGTAGTCCCATGTATCTCATTTGAAGTTTATGCTCAGATTCATCTTACGTTATTATAAAAATTTTATCAAATCACAATAGACACCCGCGCTCAACACGCGCAGGACAAAGCGCTGATGCGGATGTTATATGCATCACTAATATATATATATATATATATATATATATATATATATATATATATATATATATATATATATATATATATATATATATATATATATAAAAGTATATATATATATATATATAATATTATATATACATATATATCAACTTCAAGTAGCCTATATAGGTTCATATAAAATTATGTAATGAGAAAATTTGTAACAAAAGCATTTATGTGTATTATAATCGTCGTAAGCCAGCCTCTAAGAAGGTTGTGTGTATTTATAAATCCAGACATAAGAACTTCAGTACATAATCAGCTTTTATTTTTTCTTATACCTTAAATAATGAATAAGAATGTGTTTGCCAGTTGTTTGCACGCTCGCAGAATAGAGTCACCCCTGAAAGGTGGGCATTCAGTTCAAAAATCATACAGGAATATCATAATACCCTATAAGATCTTGCGCCTTACAGTGACAAATTGATCTCGATAGATATGGCCAAAGAATGGTATTTAGATTCAAAGCTAGGGTTTGATTCTAAATTGCTCGTAATAGAGCATTGATGGAATCAGCCAGTATTTCAGTATTGTGAATAATATACTCACGATTTGTGAAAAAGAAGCCTCCTTATATTATATCTGATCAAATGTCGGCGATGCCAATAGTAAACAAATCGGCATTTACAACGCTGCCACGCGCATTGACTACCAGAGCAGCAAAGCCTACGCGCCAGCAATACAACAAAGCTTTGCAAAAATTCATCTTCTTTCTTAACTTCTTAACTATAATACGCGCCAGAATTGAGTAAATGCTAAAAAGCGCGAAAGTTGTGCCGAATAGGTCGAATTTCATCAAGTACAACTCTGTAGTATTGCATTTGGCGACAACCATGAATATGTTCTTGGAAAAATAGTTATTGGGTTGCTATTTTTACCATCATCCTGTGCTTATCACCATTTGACTTTACAGCGCTCATGCGTTGATATCGAGTTGAAAGCTGGCTGGCTCACAAGGTTCGGGACACGCATTACCAGAAGCAGTTTTTCTTGTTAATATTTTTTTCTACTAGTTTTTCATTTATATTTACTTACTTTTTGCAGGCTTCAAATACAGCCTTAATATAAGTCATTAGTGTGAAATAAATCACAAATGCTTTAGCAGTACCAGATCATGATTGCAAAACGGTAGATTTATAACAAATCTTTAAATGAAACTCAATCACAATGAATAGCCAGGTTTAATGGTATCTTCTGCAAGTTTATTGTCGGCTTTTCATGGGTGCATAAATTACACAATGTTTTTTTCGACACTCTTTAATTTACAAAATTATTCTGATCTTTAGTCCTTTTTCTACCTTTAAATTTTTTGTTCCATAGTTAACTCTATTTGGAAGTAATTTCATAACATAGGCAATATAGTACAGTGTAGTAGAATAGAATTAAGTATTAATACAGTTGTTCTCTTGCGTTAATTCTATAAAGTTTAGTAATTATATATATATATATATATATATATATATATATATATATATATATATATATATATATATATATATATATATATATATTTTATATATATTATATATATATTATATATATATATATATATATATATATATATATATACCGTTTATATATATATACCGTATATATATATATATATATATATATATATATATATATATATATATATTTTTTTTTCTTTTTTTTTATAAATTTAAAATACACAGAACCTATGAGGGCAATGACATGTGTAAGTATTTTGATGTACAACAATCCTATTCTACTACACATATGAAATTACATCAAATAAATTAACTTTATGAAAATAAAAAATGTAAAGATTCAGAAAAGGCTCAAGCAAGAATATTTTAATAAATTAACAGTTACAGAAAAATTGAAGCATTTGATGTAATATTTCTCTGATTACTCAAAATAGTTGGAGAATCAATAAAAATATATATTTTAGAATAAATCTTTTTGAACAATTATGGCATGCATTTGATTGGAGTTTCCTCAAAAGGTAAATCACTGCACAAAAAAAAAGAATTTGTTCTCATTTACCATGTTGATAAATACATACATACTAGTCTAATCTTGAATTATCTGAGGCAAAACATAACGTAAAACATATATGATGATTTGAAAAGTTTTACGATAAGTTGTAATTCTTTACTAATGATATATTTAGTATTTGAATACTTTAAAGTAGAAAGTAAATATAAATGAAAACTAGTAGAAAATAACAGGGAAAACCTTTATCTACTACATAATTAATGCATTATTTCCCATGTCATGAACCCATATGAAATTAATAATGTCTAGCTTTCAACTCGGTAACAATAAGCACTAATTGTAAGTCAAATGAGGAGTTGATAAACCTTTTTAAGGATGATACAGTAAAATAGCAACCTTTGATGTTGGTTTGGTACATTTTTCAAAAGAACTATATTTAATAAAATACAGTTATACTGATGAAATTCATTATAATTGGCACAAACTCCCAAATCCACACCCTTTTTTAACATTTGAGGCAATTTGGCATTATTATAGTTAAGAGTTTAAGAGAGAGGATTTTTTAAAAACTTTTTGTTGAAGTATTATAGGCGCTGTATTGATTTTTAGACTTGCTTTTTAATGCAATCAATTCAATCACCTTGTGTACATGTTAATAAATATGATATTAAAGGAGATTTATTTATTTTTCTTTATTAACATCCTTGTTATTTTGATCAGATATAATATAAAATTTCTTTTTCATAAAATCAATGAATATATTATTCACAATACACAAATAATACTTACTATTTGATTCCATCAATTATACAATTTTTGAGCAATTTGAAAGGGAAAAGCATTGGCTCCATAAACCCTGCTAGATCTCGCTCACCATTCTTTTATTTATATCTATCAGATCAATTTTGTCACTTTAATAAGAAACCTTACAAAAGATCTTTTATAGGGGTATTAATTATGATATATACCTTGTATAAATTTTCGAAGACTAAGTCTGTGCCCTGCCTTTCCAGTCAAAGGTGACTATCCGTTCCTTCTCTGGCTTGTGCAAAGTAAACCCAACTGGCTTAAGGAACTACATTTTCTGAATCTGGTTATTCTAATTATAAAATAATATAAAAAAAAAGTTTGTCTCAGTTCTTTTATCTATGAAAATTTAGTTTACGTAAAATAAACATAACCGTTCTTAGAAGATTATTGAGTACATGTTTTTAACAGGTGCGTTGATAGTGCGTTGATAAGGCATATTTACAAACATTCTGTCATACATAATTATTAGGTGGGGCCACAGCTCAAGATTGAGCTTGGTACACAAACAACACACACACACATATATATATATATATATAATATATATATATATATATATATATATATATATATATATATATATATATATATATATATTATAATATATATATATATATATATATATATATATTATAATATTATATATATATATATATATTATCTATTATACTATATATATATATAAGTGAGAATACGAATTTACCGATTTTTTAAAAATTATTTTCAATTTCCTCAAAAATGGCACGTGATTAGCTCGTTTCCTAAAATAAAATTCGTTTTTTTAAATCTTACCAAAATTGACTAGAGTAGTGTAATAAAACCATAAATATAGTTGTTGTTATTCGCATATTAATAATCTTTTGAAAATATATCCTCCAAATTTTTGAAATAAGAGCTAGAAGTAAAGAAAAAAAGTAACACACTTGGCTGGTATTATTTATTTTTTTAAGGTGTTTTTTTTTTGGGGGGTTATATATATATAGTATATATATATATATATATAATATATATATATATATATATTATACTATATATAATATATATATCATATATAATATTATATATATATATATATATATATATTATATATACGTATATATATATATTATATACTATTATATATTATATATATAAATATAATAATTATATATTATATATATATATATTATATATATAATATATATATAATATATATGATATATAGCTACTCGTATATATTATACACTATATATATTAAATATATATACTATATATACTTTAATTATAATATATATATATATATATATATTACATATATATAATATAATATAATATATAATATATATATATAAATATATATATATATATATATATATTTATATATATATATATTATATCTATAATATATATCTAATATATATATATATATATATATATATATAATAATAAATAATATATTAATAATAATAATATAATAATATATAATATAAAATATAATAAAATAAAAATCCAAATGGCTGAAATTATCAGATGAATATCCAAGAAGTAAACGATCCGCAAATTAGCGAGCGCAAAAAGTGTAAGGGATTTTGTGTACGGAGATTGGTTTTATTAAAGGGTCCTCTACTCTAGGTGAGATCCCTTTTTAAGAGCATTTGTAAATCCCGTTTGGTACACTATAAATGTCTCATGAATGTCAGAGCCGTTATTAGCCTTCAGATTATTTATAGCACATACAACGTCATAGCTTACGAACTTTCTCACGTAAATTTCGCTTATGATAAAAGGTCTTAAATATGTGAGCAAAAGACGCTCTGTCTGGTTCTCAGCTTCTGGTTCTGATCCTAAGGTAGTTAAGCAGAGATTCAATTTTAATTTAACATGTCGACTTGTTTTTCACTATCTAATCTCCACTTTTTATTAATAATAATTAATATAATAATAATAATAATAATAATAATAATAATAATAATAATAATAATAATAATAATAATAATAATAATAATAATAATAATAATAATAATCTTAAACTTCCCTTAAAGAAAAAAAAAATTAAAAAGACGTAAATACACTGCGAGTTTTTCATTTTACGATAAAAGCAACGAGGAACAGGCAACTTCCGTTTTTTTTTTTGTTTTCTTTTTCCATTAAAAAGTTCGCACCTCACGGCCATAGCCCTATTCTAGGAGGGGAAACTTCTCTAGGTTTACTACCTCGCGAATCCGGACTAATAGGGATCGAACCCCCGGGCCCTTTCTACAGATTGGCCACGGTACGAAGGAGAAACTGTATACGAAATTACTTTTTATGAGTAACAGGAAACGAATTTATCTTTTGACTCCACCAATCTATATATATAATATATATAATATACATATATTCATATATATATATATAGTACTATATATATATAAGAGGTATATATATAGTATAATAATTATATATTATATATATATATATATATATATATATATATATAATAAGTTTAAGCGTTTATTTTAACAACAAAAATTGTTTACATTAAAGGAGTACTTTGATAGATAACGTTTTTCTTTAAATTAAAATTGATTCTATGGTTAACTATAGTACTTTTTAAGTTATTGTTTTTCTTTCATTATTGTTAATGTTATTAAATATTTTATCATTTTTTTTATTATTTTATTTATTTTTTTAAATATTGTTTGCTATAAAGTATAAAGTTATAATTTATTATGTACAGTATTTAACAGATAATTTATGAAAACATAGCATTTTTTATAAACAATTTTCATCACTCTGCCAAATTCAACAACACACAATCTCCGCTAATTCGAGTTTGAGCCAACGAACAGTCACTTTTTTTAATGGATTGAAAAAATAGCGTTAATTGAATACGGATTATTGCTTACACTTTTTTTTCAATTTAGCATAATGTTTTATATTTATTATGTAATATTTTCATTCATTTAATCAATTTTCACCAAAAAAAAAATAAGAGAATTTTATCGTAACAATATGAAATTTGCAATAGATCGATCATTTCTATAATGTTAACTCGTGCTAAGCACGAGCAGCACTAGTAGCACGAGCAGCACGAGTATAGGAGTCGCCTCCATATGATATATATATATATATATATAATATATATATATATATATATAATAATATATATATATATTTATATATCTATTATATATATATAATATATATATATATATATATATATCATATTATATATATATATATATTCATTCGTGAGGGGAAGAAAGAAGTTTCCACAAGGCACGTTTCGCGTGTCGTCGGAGGCGATTAAAAGGACGGTGGTAACTATGTTGAGGTTCAGCTACCACTAATTTATGCTCTAAAAATGCTCATGCATGCCTCGGATTTCTGGTACATGTTTGCCCACCCTACCTCAAATTCTGGGGAACCAAGGACAGCTGATGATGATGATGATTTTTATTAAAGAAGGTTCCTATTTAACCAACATATTTCTTGCATTATTCCAAGGAATAAAAACAAATTATATTTTATTTCTAGAAATTTATTTCTTAAGAGATTCCAGTTTTCTCCTGTAAGGAACTATACAGTATATTATCACGATTAAAATTTATTGCGTCAAAATTTACTAAATTTTGATTTTGTTCGAATAGACACTCAAGTAATAATGAAATATTTAACTAAATTTAAGAAATTAAATAAAAAAATGTTCCAAAATTGTTGAAGTGCTGTGTCTTACATATAATATCTCTAGATGCTTCAAAGTTTGTTCTGTTGCAGAAATCACTTTATAAATATAGGGTGGTATAAAAAAAAAAAACAATGAATGAATAAATGACTTTACATGAGATTCTCAAATAATTTATAAATGAGAAAAGGGTATACAAAATTATTGGTCTCCACTTCGTGTATAAACCTAATTGAGGTACACTATAAAAATTATTTTTAACGCGCTCCACACACACACACACACACACACATCACATATATATATATATATATAATATATATATATATTAATATAAATTTAAATAAATATATATATTAATAATATATATTATATATCATATATATATATATAAATATATATATATATATATATACTATAATATATATATATATATATATAATAATATATATATATATAGTGGAACCCCGCCATTCGTCCGCCAATATTCGCCCTTTTTTGAAAATTCGTCCTGTTTTTTCGTTGAAATTTTTTGCTTGATGATCGTCCGAAGAAGTCAATATTCCGTCTCCTCCTCCGACGTGGCCGGTGAGTCAGCTGATCGGTCATGTTGCTCCGGTCTCGAGTTGGTGATTGAAAGTGGCCCGCGCATTAACTCTTTGTTTTAATTTGTATTTCTTTTTAATTTTAACGAGTTTTTAACAAGGTAATTTTTTAATAAATACACGTCTCAGCAGTTTTAGCAAAAGAATTTAATTACCCGCAGAACTAACTATAGCTAAGCATACTAAATAAAAGATGCTATTAAATCGGCTGAAGTCGCTAAAGGTGTGACAATTCTTGCTTCTAAAAGAACGCCACTGTTTGATAATATGGAGATGCTTTTATTAGTGTGGATAACAGAAAAGCAAAGTAACTGTATGAAGATCTACAGCGAGATACAGCAACAAACAGCGCTGATGATTCTTACCGATTTAAAGGAGTAACAGTTTTGTGCTGGATTTCAAAAACTTCCGTAGAACACTGAAGAATATGTCCCTCAACAAGTTTTCAATTGTGACGAAACTGGTTTATTCTGGAAAAAAATGCCTAGACGGACCTACATCACAATAGAGGAAAAGTCATTGCCAGGCCATAAGCCAATGAAAGATAGACTAACACTTATGCTCTGTGGAAATGCTAGTGGAGACTGTAAAATTAAACCATTGCTCATTTATAATTCTGAAAATCCGAGTGTGTTTAAGAAAAACAATATCATAAAAAGTAGATTGAATGTAATGTGGCGATCAAATAGTAAGGCTTGGGTAACTAGGCAGTTTTTCTTGGAGTGGATTCATGAAGTGTTTGCCCCTAGTGCGAAAGCTTATTTAGAACGTGTTAATTTACCTGTGAAGGTTTTGCTAGTTTTGGACACTGCTTCCGCTCACCCGCCTGGCTTAGAGGACGTTCTAGCAGGTGATTACAACTTCATTCGCGTTAAATATCTACCCCCAAACACAGCACCACTAATTCAACCCATGGAACAACAGGTAATTTCTAACTTTAAAAAACTGTATACGAAAGCACTGTTTCAAAGATGTTTTGAAGTGACGTCAGAGACAGAATTTACACTGCGAGATTTTTGGAAGAATAACTTTAATATCCTGCATTGTTTGAGGCTAATTGATAAAGCATGGAACGAAGTCACTACCCGAACAATGAATTCAGCATGGAATAAACTATGGCCAGAGTGTGTGTCAGAAAGAGACTTCGATGATATTCAAGAACAGACTATTGTTGATGAAATTGTGGCCCTGGGAATATCCATGGGATTGGAGATTGATAGTGCAGATGTTGAAGAATTGGTGGAGGATCATAGAACGGAACTCACAACACAGGAGCTACTCGAGCTTCGTAAAGAACAGGAAGCTGAAGCAATAAGAGAAACTTCATCAGACGAGGAAAAAGAAGATGATCGGCCGGTTTCAAGTGATGAAATTAAGGAATGGCTGTCCACTTGGGCAAAAATGCAGGTTTTCATCGAGAAATGGCACCCAAACATCGCTGTGGTTAATCAGCGTATAAATTCATTTGATGAAGATGTGTTTGAACACTTTCGGAAAATTTTAAAAAACAGAACAAAACAAGCAACATTGGATAACATCTTTAAAAAAACGAGTGCTGGTGAATCGTCTGGAAATGCTGGTGAATCAGGACATCAATCACCAGAAGTGACTTTACCTGATGTCATAATGGAATGTGACTTCCATTCTAAGCAACAGCCTAACCACTCTAAAATATTCAAAACTTTTAACAACAATGTTTGTTTGTTTTTTATCATTCAAAAGGTGTGTAAATTTCTATTTAAAATTTTATTTAGGTATTTATTAAGGCTTGAAAGACTTATAAACCTGCTCCCTTACTTTCCTGACTCCCTTGACCCTCTACGTGATGTTGGCGCCCTATCTCTTTTCCATAAGGTATCTACAAACGGCAGGCTGCCTCCGAAGAATTAACCTCTTGCTTCCTCCACCACTCTGCGCTGCCCCTCTTAACACAAGAGGTGCCTTACTCTCACGATATTGTGTGAATATAGAGACTCAAAGGATCCACTCTTATGGTGCCATCCTCTTTCCAGCCACGTCTGTTTCGTGGAAACTTCCTTGCCTTCATCTATTTTCCCACCAGTATTCAATCTTCCCTCTTTAAACACCATGTTTGCGCCAACCTGAGGGAATGCGTTAGGTAACGCACACCAATTCTTACTTCATTTGTTTTTTTGTTTTTCTCTTTTGTTATTTTTTTTTTGTTTAAATTTTTTATTTATTTTTTTTTTTTGGTCCCCTCCTTTTGAAAAGGGCACTGTACATAAATTGAAAGGTACATTCAAATATAAGCATATCTATTATATCCGTAGATATAAGCCTACATACAAATATTTTGAAATGTTATAAAAAATACAAAAATGTTATACATAAATTATTATTATATCAAATATTATCACACATAAGTTTGCTTGGGAGAATGTTACTGTGAACGAATGAAATCTTGGACACTTTGACATTGGGTGGCAAGATTGAGTCCCAATAATTACGTATCGTGAACCATATGGCCAAAAATAGGCGCGTCTGAAACCACTTGGTGAGACATACTCATGGAGAACTTGAAAAACTTGTTCACAGATTTCTGGTTCTTTGGTTATAGAATTTAATGTTCGCACAATCACCACATGGGCGCCATTCACATGGAGTCTTTTAGGAACGAGATGAAGAGGTGACGACCAGGGGAAATTTTAGAAGGTCGAATGATACCAGTTTTTAAAAGAGTATTCGGTTTTTGCAATTGTTAATTTTCTTTCCGTAAGTTGTCGAAATTTGCCATATTTGTGGGTAATAAAGGTGTTTGTAGTTCGTCTTAGTTTTTTATTGGAGCTTTTTGATTTGAATATTTTCTTTTTCTTTATTTTGGTAGTTTTCTCTTGGAGACGAACTTTTTTCTTGTTGAGGAGGAAAGAGGGGCTGATGGGTAGTAATGCATTCTCTTCATGCTTTTTGCTTTAGTTTTTTGTTTCTTATTCAATAAAAGATAGATACTCTTTTTGTAAACTTCCGAGGCTCTCTTGGGCTTTGCCTGGTGTTTACCAGCCTTGTTCGGTTCTTCTTTTTCAATCTTCGTGTATCGAGTCTGTAGTCGCGGACCTAGCCTGAAGTTTTACCTCACTTTCAGAGATTGGAATTTCTTGTATCTTGATTTTCTTGTGAGAGGAGTGAGAGAATGAAGGGAAGTGAGTCGAATAGAATACCAATCCATGTTAAAAGCTCATCATTTTGTAAAAGTTTCCGAGGCTGGCTTGGGGCTGCACCTGGCCCGTTTACCTGGCCTTCACTCAATTCTTCTTTTTCGAGTTTTCCTAAGTTGAAGATTCTGCATTCTTGGTTGCTTAGTTGGCTGTTACCTCACTTTTCTTAAGAACATGAATTTTCTTGTAATTTTTGAGGTCCCTGAATTTCTTGTGAGGAGGAGTGGCAACGTTGAGTAAGTGACTTAGAAGTATAGTCTTAAGAAAGGCAAGGGAAGCCTTTACTTTACCCTTTTCTTCGTACTTCAGTTAAAATTTTGGTTTACATACAATATTGACATAAGTACAAGAGTAAATACAAACTTTTCTAATTTTTACAAATAATTATATTTTAGGACATAACTATATATTATATATATATATATATATATATATATATATTATATATATATATATATAAATATATATAATATATATATATATACTATATAATATAAATATATATCTATATATAATATATATATATATATATTAATAGTATCTTAAAATAATAATATTTGTAAAAAAAATTAAAAAGTTGTATTTACTCTTGTACTTATGTCAATATTTATGTAAACAAAATTTTAACATAAGTACGAAGAAAATTGTAAATAAAGGCTTCCCTGCCTTTTTAAGATACTTACTTCTAAGTCACTCACTCACTTGCTCACTCCTCCTCACAAGAAATTCAGGACCTCAACAATTTACAAGAAAATTCAATGTCTTAAGAAAGTGAGGTAAACAGCCAACTAAGCAACCAAGAATGCAGAATCTTCAACTTAGGAAAAACTCGAAAGAAGAAATTGGAGTGAGCCAGGTAAAACGCCAGGTGCAGCCCAAGCCAGCCTCGGAACTTTACAAATGAGAGTTTACATAAATTGGTAACCCCGGAAGTAAAATACCCAGCGCCTTCAGACAACTTATCAGCAATATTCAAGGATTTCACCAAGAACTGCATATCACAATGCCGGACAACGAGGAATTGAACGTTACCGTCCCTTCGACGTCAATTTCAATGGACCTTTCTTGTCGCAGACATAGCAACTTCCCTTCTCGGTATGGATTTCTTTCATCTTTCTAATTTAATTTTGGATTATGGTCAGAAACGTATTTTGGATTGCACTACGAACCTTCAGGCTCTTCTTCGAATTCTAAATGGTTCTGTGCCATCTCCCATTTTTAATACGTTTCCTTCTCATCCTGTACTCACTCTCTCACTAACTCTTACCAGACTCCTTCCTCCTCAACAAGAAAAAGTTCGTCTCCAAAAGAAAACTACCAAGATGAAGAAAAAGAAAAAGAAAATATCCAAATCAAAAAGCTCCAAGAAAAAGACTAAGACGAACTACAAACATCTTTATTTCCCGCAGATATGCCAAATTTCGTTGACTTACGGAAGAAAAATTAACAGTTGCAAAAACTGAATACTTTTTTAAAAACTGGTATCATTCAACCTTCTAAATCCCCCCTGGTCGTCACCTCTTCATCTCGTTCCTAAAAAGCTCCAGGTGAATGGCGCTCATGTGATGATTTTCGAACATTAAATTCTATAACAAAACCAGAATCGTGAACAAGTTTTTTTCAAGATCTCCATAAGTATGTCTCATCCAAGTGTCAGAAGACGCGCTATTTTTGGCCCATATGGATCAAGATATTCGTGTATGGACTCAATCTTGCCACCAATGTCAAAGTTCCAAGATTCATCGTCAAGTAACATTCTCCAAGCAAACTTATGTGTGATATATTTGATATAAATAATTATGTATAACATTTTGTATTTTTATACATTCAAATATTTGTATGTATGCTTATATCTACGGATATAATCAGATATGCTTATATTTGAATGTACCTTTCATTTTATGTACAGTGCACTTTTTAAAAAAAGAGAAAAAAAAAAAAAAAAATAAATAAAAAATTAAACAAAAAAAATAACAAAGAGAAAAACAAAAAAACAAATGGAAAGTAAATCCACCCAGTCCGTTACCTAACGCAATTCCCTCAGGTTGGCGCAAACATGGGACTTAAAGAGAGGAAGATTGAATACTGGTGGGAAAATAGATGAACGCAAGGAGTTCCACGAAACAGACGTGGCTGGAAAGAAGGAGGCACCATAACGAGTGATCCTTGAGTCTCTAATATTCACACAATATTCGTGAGAGTAAGGCACCTCTTGTGTTAAGAGGGCAGCGCAGTGGTGGAGGAATGCAAGAGGTTAATTCTCTCGAGCACCTGCCGTTGTAATACCTATGGAAAAGAGATAGGGCGCCAACATCAAGTCGCAGGGTCAAGGGAGTCAGAAAGTAAGGGACAGTTTATAAGTCTTTCAGCCTTAATAAATACCTAAATAAAATTTTAAATAGAAATTTACACAAATTTTGAATGATAAAAAACAAACAAACATTGTTGTTAAAAGTTTTGAATATTTTAGAGTGGTTAGGCTGTTGCTTAGAATGGAAGTCGCCTTCCATTGTGACATCAGGAAATGTCGCTTCTGGTGATTAATGTCCTGATTATTCACCAGCATTTTCAGGCGATTCACCAACACTCATTTTTTTTTAAGAAGTTATCCGATGTTATATGTTCTATTATGTTTTTTAAATTTTTCCGAAAGTGTGTAAACACATCGTCATTAAATGAATTGATACGCTGATTAACTACAGCGATGTTTGAGTGCTATTTCTCGATAAAAACCTGCATTTTTGCCCAAGTGGACAGCCATTCCTTAATTTCATCACTTGAAACCGGCCGATCATCTTCTTTTTCCTCGTCTGATGAAGTTTCTCTTATTGCTTCAGCTTACTGTTCTTTATGAAGCTCGAGTAGCTCTTGTGTTGTGAGATCCGTTCTATGATCCTCCACCAATTCTTCTACATCTGCGCTATCAATCTTCTATCCCATAGATTTTCCCAGAGCCACAATTTCATCATCATATGCTGTTCTTGAAAATCATTGAAGTCTCTTTCTGACACACACTCTGGCCATAGTTTCTTCCATGCTGAATTTATTGTTCGGGTAGTGACTTCGTTCCATGATTTATCAATTAGCCTCAAACAACGCAGGATTTTAAAGTGATTTTTCCAAAAATCTCGCAATATACGGTAAGTTCGGTCTCTGGCATACTTCAAAACATCTCTGAAACAGCGCTTTGATATACAGTTTTTCAAAGTTAGAAATTACCTGTTGATCCATTTGTTGAATTAGTGGGGTTGTGTTTTGGGGAAGATATTTAACGTGAATGAACTTGTAATCACCTGCTAGGACGTCTTCTAAGCCAGGTGGGTGAACGGGAACATTATCCAAAACTAGCTAAACCTTCACAGTTAAATTAACACGTTCTAGATAAGATTTCGCACTTGGGGCAAACACTTCATGAGTCCACTCCAAGAAAAATTGCCTAGTTACTCAAGCCTTACTATTTGATCGCCACATGACATTCAATCTACTTTTATGATGTTGTTTTTTTTTTTAAACACTCGGATTTTCTGAATTAAAAATGAGCATTGGTTATTTTTACAGTCTCCACTAGAATTTCCATATAGCATAAGTGTTAATTCTTTCATTGGTTTATGGCCTGGCAATGACTTTTCCTCTTTTGTGATGTAGATCCGTCTAGGCATTTTTTCCCAGAATAAACCAGTTTCGTCACAATTGAAAACTTGTTGAGAGACATTCTTCGGTGTCTACGAAGTTTTTGAAATCCAGCACAAACTGTACTCCTTAAATCGGTAAGATCATCAGCGCTGTTTGTTGCTGTATCTCGCTGTAGATCTTCATACAGTTACTTTGCTTTTCTGTTACCCACACTAATAAAAGCTTCTCCATATTATTAAACAGTGGAGATCTTTTAGATGCAAGAATTGTCACACCTTTTGCGACTTCAGCTGATTTAATAGTATCTTTTATCTTAGTATGCTAGCTATAGTAGTTCTCGGTGTATTAAATTCTTTTGCTAAACTGCTGAGACGTGTATTTATTAAAAAATTAGCTGTTAAAACTCATAAATATTAAAAAGAAATAAAGAATTAAACAAGAGTTAATGCGCGCACTTTCAATCACCACTCGAGACCGAGCCAACTGACCGATCAGCTGACTCACCGGCCACGTCGGAGGAGAGACGAATATTGACTTTTCGGACGATCATCAAGCAAAATTTTCAACGAAAAAACAGGACGAATTTCAAAAAAGGCGAATATTGGCGTTGACGAATATTGGAGTTCCACTAATATAATATATATATCTATATATATATATATATAATATAATATATATATAATAATTATATATATGATATATAGTATATAATATATATATATATAATAATATATATATATATATATTATATATATATATATATATATAATATAACTATAATAATATATTATATATATTGTGTGTGTGTGTGTGTGTCGTGTGTGAAGCACAGATTAAAATAATGTTTTCAATTTAGTGTAACTCAATTAGGTTTTATACACCGAAGTGGAGAGCCAATAATTTTGTATACCCTTTTCTCATACATTTAATAATTATTTGAGGTAATATAATATAAAGTCATTTAACATCATATATCATATTATGCTTTTTTTTATACCACCCTATATATCTTATTATAACATGGAATACATCGTTTTTAAAACATTATTCATTAAATTTTTATTCTTTTTTTAAAAAAAGGTAATTTATCTTTGTTCAAACTATACGAATTGAGCATAGGAAATAAGTAGACTGATTAATTATTTATTAATTTTAGATCGTTCGAATATAAAAACCGAAGAAATTACTCTATAATTCAGAATATATATAATTATATATATTCTTAATTATAGAGTAATTTCTTTGATTTTTAATAATTAATAATTAAGACTCTTACCAAAAAATCTTTAAATTATTAAGAAGTTACTAATGTAAATTATCAAAAATCTTTAGATAAAAAATCATTCATCATCATCACGCCTGTCCTTGTTCCCCCAGAATTTGAAGGTAGGGTGGGCAAAACATGTACAGAAATCCGAGGCAGCATGAGCATTTTTAAGAAAGCCATACAATCGTGGTAGCTGAACCTCAACATAGTTACCAACCGTCCTTTAATCGCCTCCGAACACACGCGAACGTGGCCCCCCCCCCCCTTTGTGGAAAACTCTTTCTTCCCCTCACGAATATATATAATATATATATATATATATATATATTATATATATATATATATATATATATATATAATATATATATATATTCTTACAATATATATATATATTTTTTAAATTTTTTTGCATCAATATATATAATATGAAGGTTTTAATATATTTGGCGACTCCTATACTAGTGCTGCTCGTGCTTAGCACGAGTTAACATCTTTACTTAGGATCTATTTTTGCCAATTTCATATTGTTACCGATAAAATTCTCTTATTTTTTTTTTGTGAAAATTGATTAAATGAATGAAAATATTACATAATAAATATAAAACATTATGCTAAATTGA
>JABUQX010044594.1:30000-34170 GCA_015478945.1 Trachelipus rathkii
ATATAGTTTTATATATATAATATATATCTATATTATAAATATTATATATATATATATATAATATATATATATATATATATATATATATATATATATATATATATATATATATATATATATATATATATATTATATATATATATATAATATATATATATATATATATATATATATATGTTCATGAACAAATTATTTTTAACTAAAATTATGTCCCGGGACACGTTTAAAAATACTGGCCAGTTATAAAAATAAAGAAAAAAAATAATAAAATTTTATTATATTATTATTATTATTATTATTATTATTATTATTATTATTATTATTATCGTAAATTACCCTACATTGTATGCTACATGTTAATTTTAAGGTGCTAATTTACATAATAAATAATATCGCTATGTCTAAGTAATTAAAGAGAAAAAAGTTTGATGGTGGTGTGATAGTGATATTCAAGCTTCATATTGGGAAAATAGTGGATGGTGATAATCAAAAATTTTTGATAAAATTTACATTCAAATTCTCTACTCTTTTAAATTCTTAACTATAAAATCTCTCTTTATTCCTTCTATAACCCATTACATTAAAAATATATATATATATATATATATATATATATATATATATATATATATATATTATATATATATATATATATATATATATATATATATATATATATATATATATATATATATATATATATATATATGATTGTGTGTGTGTGCGCCAGAAGCGCATATAACCATAAAACTATTCAAGGAAGGGAGAGTAAGTTACAGAAGAGAGAAGAAAAAGAGAAAGAATTTGCACCTTAAAGTGCCCCACAAAAACATTTGAAGCAAGCACAAACGCACGCGCACCGCTACGCACTCAGCCACTAGCACACACACGCGTCATTGTGACCCAAACACACTCACTGCTCACTGTCCTTAACTTCATTCTTTCTCCGCTAGACTCACATAGCAAAATGGCGTCTTTTAGAGCCTCACAAAAAATTTGATAAAACTTTTTTTTTTTATGCTAATTCCTATTGGAATTTTAATTTTAAGGAAAATTGAGTCATACTCACATTTCATTTACAATGAAAATTGTTAAATGGAAATCATTGTAATTTTGTAAAAATTGACAATATAAATATATATATATATATATATATATATATATCGGCGGAAGTATATATACTATATATATATAATATCATATATATACTATATATATATATAATATATATATATATATATATATATAATATACATATATATATTATATCTATCTATATAATTATACTATATCGGCGGAAGTAACCGTCACTACCCTATATATATATATATTATATTTTTTGGAATCACAGGAACCAGGCGAATAGGTCCACTCCAAGGCGCTGGACGCCCCAGACCATTTTTTGGAGATATATATCTATATATATTATCTTTATAGTTCATTTTCAGATATGTTTTTTCTTGAATGAATTCGACTCAACATTCATCCCTGATGAGATATAGAGTAAATTCATCGAGGAGAAGTCATAAGTAGTAGCAAATAACTACGGTCGGTAAGGAAAAAACTTCGGCAATTTTTTCGCAAACTTGCAAGAAATCCTACATTTTGTGCAAATTTTTTAATAAGTGATTTACCTTTTAGGTAATTTTGCGTATAAAATATATTATATATATAATATATATATTATATTATATCGTATATATATATATATATATATATATATATATATATATATAATATATATATATATATATATATATATATATATATATATAATATATATATATATATATTAAGTCGTTTTATGAAAACCTAATAGTGCTAATATCGTGTATAACGACCGCGTTGCATGTTTTAAGTGACCGCGTTAAAGATATTTCGTTCCACTTTAGTGATTAATTTTAAGTAGTAAGGATGGCAGATGGACTAAATCTAGACCAAAGGGAGAATGGAAATGCAAATGAGGAGTCAGAGAGAAATAATGAAAATCTTGAGTTGAATGAAGGAGATATAGCCAAGGACAAGGACATGAAGGTCCAGAGGGGGGTAGCGATGTGCTCGTTGCCCAGGAGACTCAACCTCCCCAAAGGGACACCTCCAGCACTAGTTAACAGATCCCGATGTTGGCCAAAATCCTGAATCACACTCTTCTGAGGCTAATCCCCCCACGGTATTAAGAGAAGGAGACCTCCGAGGAGGAGGAACCACTACCCCTATATTTTGAAAACCGCCACAGTGGACAGCACACTGGATTCGCAATTGATGCCTATTACCGCGCACAGGGTGCCATACAGAAAAAGAGCCGAATAAACTGGGGTGCTACAGACCCTCAGGCACCGAACCCCATGGAAATACAATGGGAATGTAAAAAGACAATAACCGTAGGGGCTCTAACAAGGGCTAGAAGACCCATTATTGAATCCCGAACAGGTCAGGAGACCAGTCCTTCCACCTACAGGGCACAGCATGGCTGCACAGCCACCGCACCAACCCCTAGGAGGGACAACAGGGCACAACATGGCTGCTCAGCCACCGAGCCAACCTCTAGGAGGGACACCAGGGAACAACACGTATTATGGTGGCCACCCACTGGGTGCCCCCCCTCCATCTTTTCAGCACAGTGGTTTTCAGTACAGTGGTATTCCACCAGGGTATACCCCTATGCTTAACCAGTCGTAATTCTTATCCGGAATGTGGAATGGCATATCCTTATATGCTCTCAAACACCAAAGGAAGTCCCAGTCTTACAAGCAAATTCTTTTACACCTGCCTCTGCTGAGGTGCCACGAAGCCCTAAAACTTTAACTGCGGTTAAATTAAAGGACAGAACTCTGGCACGGCATCCCAGTCACGATGAAGTACGTGTAGTTGTCATCTAATGAAAACGCTCATGTGCTTAGGCACATTAAACAAAGAACAATCAATTACTTTTGCCAGGATCAATGCAACATTCTAACATCGCAATTTAGGATTAGCGAAGCTAGGCAATTATTCTGCTCGCATGGATCCCCGTTTTCTCGGTGGAATTTAAAAAGATTGGAGCTTTTTGCGCTCAGTTAAAGTCTACATATAACCGGAGATAGAAGAAATGTTTTTTTCGAAATCTGGGTGCGCACTTGTAGAATATAAAAGAGGAAAGACAACAGCTTTTTACCGTTTTCCATAGTAGGATTCAAAGAGTAAGCTTAGAAAGTTATCGTAGACGCAAGGAGACTCGTAATGATTACCTCTCGAGTCATAGGAGTGGCAATGTTAATCTAAACATATAAAGGTAATGATCATTGGTAAAAAATCATGCAGAACCTCTCAGAGCGCAGGGATGGTAATAGATTAAAGAAAAACGATAATTGCGTAGACCCATGTTGCGTTCATGCGATAACAAATAGGAATGTGGTCTTTAGGCTAACTTTGTGGGTTAGCAAATGTGACGTGTTCAAATGTGGTGTCGAAACTGGTTTGGCTTTATTGATAAATGTTTCGTGGTTTTCGCCGATGTAAACAAGAGAGTATAACCAGGTAACTCCCGCACCACAAAAGGTGATTCGACATCGGCCCGAGTACGTAACGTGGGGAAGTAATTCAGCCTAGAAGGTCAGAGTGTCTTAACAGACGTCTCGTTTTGAACCAGAGGGATATTGTAAATTTTATTACGACAGTTAAGAGTCTGTCCACAAACCAAGATATGAGGATAGGAAATAAGAGAAGAGAAGAGATAAGATCAACTAATGTTTTCCGGAGGTAAGACCAGATGATGGCCAAGAAACAGAGCAAAACCTCCACGAAAACGACAAAGGAATACATTAGGGAGTGACCGAACAAGATATTGATAAAGAAAACCACGTTTGTGTAGCGTCGTTTCATGATTTAGTTATCGCCATTCGTCGAGAAGCCTGCTCCGCTGGGGATTTGCCCATACTGCCGGGTGTCGCCAAAGCTTATCATATAAAAAGCGGGCTCCCCAACGACTAGGGGCTTGCAGATGATGCTCCTTCATGGAAACCTCTCCGGAGAAAACCAAGTGTTCCTTCCATACAACAGCCAAGTTGATATGGACAGGGGGCGTGAAAGCCCAGAAACCTGAGCGTTTCACTACAGACAGGCGAGGGCCCAGACCTCACGACGGAAAGAAAGATGGTACATAGCCCCTCCCGGTGGAGTAAAAAGGAGCGC
>JABUQX010044595.1:0-30813 GCA_015478945.1 Trachelipus rathkii
AAAGGTCATCATCCGACCTTCACAATCCTAGCACCTCAGTCACTCTCCCACCTTGCATATGGCGCTACCCAACCCAACAAATGGAGATTTCCCCCCCCCGTCGACCCGGCGATCTCGCTGCTCATCAAATCGCAATCACCGCCCGGACCGCTATAATGTACCTCATCTACAGGATTTCATCCCACCTCTCTGGTTGTTCTATCTTCTCAAAAATTGACTTAAGTCAGCGCTTTGGTTTCAAATTTCCGTCTTAATCCGGAGACATTCATAAGACTGCATTATCACTCCTTTCGGGCCTTTACGAATTTCTGTCGAACGCGTCAATTCGGTTTTACAAATGCTAGTCATTCTGTCCAAAACGTCTTCTACACTCAGTATTACGCGGTTTAACCTTTCGTTTTCGCCTACATAGACGACTTATTGATAGCCAGTGCCTCTCCGGAGGAACACATTTCACATCTCAGGCAAGTTTTTTCCAGATTAAGTGAATTTGGTCTATGTGTTAACTCTTCCCAAATGTGAATTCGGTTTCATCCCTAACTTTTCTCGGACATACCATCTCTGCCGAAGGTATACGTCCCCCTTGAGATCGTGTGGCATGCCCCATTCCGGTGCTTTTCGAAACCTGTAACAGCGTCCAACTTCGTCGTGTTTTAGGGATGGTCCAATTTCTACATCCGTTTCCATACCGTCCCGCATGCTAAAATTCTCCCCCGCTTCACGCACTTCTTAAACATCCACGTAAAGGTTCTGCTGCTCCTGTCACTGTAGATTGGAACGACGAAGCAACTAATGCTTTCACCGCCATCAAGGAAGCCCTTGCCTCTTCCGTGTTACTAATATTTCCATCTGACACAGCCCCGACTAGAATCAACACAGACGCTTCAGACTTCGCAGCTGGAGCTGTGCTACAACAATTTATTGACAACGAATGGCGTCCATTAGCTTTCTTTTCTAAAAAAGTTCCAGCCGCCTGAAACACGATACAGCGCATTTGGAAGGGAACTTCTCGCAATTTATTTAGCTATTAAGCACTTCCGTTATTTTATAGAAGGTCGGGAATTCCATGTTGTAACTGATCATTTACCCATCACGCATACCATTACAGCTTCCACAGTGAAACAGTCCCCTCGTGAAGCCCGCCACCTTGAATTTATTGCACAATTCACAACTGATATCCGCCATATAAAAGGAAAGGACAACATTCCTGCCGATGCTCTATCTCCCGAATTAACGCTATCTCTCCTTTACCTGACATTGATTTCGTCGAAATGGCTCGTCTGGCAGCAACTCGAAGAAATTGTTTTTCCTAGTGCTTCTTCTTACGGACAAATTTCCAACGTGAGATAATTTGGTGTCTATAACTTGCGCAATGGATGATAAGAATCCTCGTCCAGTCGTACCTACCCCCATGCGTAGAAAGGTCTTTCACACCATTCACGACGTGGTGCCGCACCCAGGTGGTAAGAAGGTAGTCAAGTTAAAATAAGGTAGAGCATTTCGTTTTTGGCCGTCCTTATTCTGAAAGGGATGTTAAACAGTGGACAGAACGCAGTTCGTTATTCAGACTGTTCCAAGAATCCAAGTGCACAAGGCACCTGTCCGCACACTCTTCAGGCAATTTATTCTCCCCTGGTGAACGTTTTGACCAGGTACACGTTGATATTAAGTCGGCCCTTTCCACCCTCAAATGTTTTTCACACATCATTTTAACTTGTGGAATAGATAAGATACACTCGGAGTGGCATGAAGCCTTTCCATTGCGAGATACTTCTAGCGAGACAAATGCTCAGCAGCATTTTTGTACAACTGGATAGCCAGGTTTTGGCACTCCTTCGATCCGTGTTCCCACAGACGCAGGTAGGCAGTTTTGAGTCTCACCGTCGTTGGAAGGATCCTTATGAACTCTAATTGGCCTCTAACGCCTTCGGCTCTTGCAGGCTATCATCCGCAAAGTCAAGGCATGGTGGAACGTTATCACCGGCAGCTAAAAGCTTCTCTTATGGCCAATGGAACACCGGAAAATTGGTCCGAAACTCTTCCTCTTGTCCTCCTCGGTATCAGAACTTCGTACAAAGAACACCTTAAATGCTCCTCTGCTGAGCTCGTCTATGGCTCCACCATTCGAATACCTGGTGAGTTCGTACTTCCCTCTCCAAAAACTACGAACCAGCACACCTTCCTGTCCCGCCTTCGTCAGTGTACCGAGGCATGGAAGCCATCTTTGCCGTCACCCTCCCCGTCTACTTACAATGCCTGCGGATTTGGAGACTTGCTCTCATGTATTAATTCGGTATGATGAGTTACTTATCACTATTATTATTGTAACTATATGGAGGTTAGTGCCAGTCAGTTTAACTAAGCAGTAGTCATGCTATGATCGCGACCTATATATTATCGTCTTAAACGCATACAGAAAAGGTGCTTTGCACTATATCAATTCTCTCGAATGAAAGGGGAGCAAAAACAAGATAAAAAACAAATATCATCATAATGATTAGGAATAGAGTAATCAACCGGCTATATAATATTATATTCAGAGAAACTCAAATAGATACTCAATGTATTCTATTCCAACACTAAACTTAAATATATTCACTCACTCAATAATCACATATTAACTGAATGTCAAATCACACTACACATAAGTCTCAATTCTATCCAAGTCTATATCTAAATACAGATACAAAGTAATATCCTACATACATGAGATAAATCATATTCATAAGCAAATAATAAACACATTTTCATAGATTATATTTTAGTATAAATAATAATAGTGAAAATACAAAAGTTGTTCTCGAAAATAACAATGAAAACATAAAACGAAATGCCTTAAGAGAAATCCTTTGAGCCACATGAGAAATTCAATATACTAAGATGATCACCTATATGTAGTACATCAATATCATAATTAGCAACTAATGCCAACTTAATAATTACAGAGAGGAGACGTCTCACATCACATAACTCGCATCACCTTAGACTACGATTCCATTGAATTATACTCAAATTGATCATATGGGAAATTCCTAATACCTCCACAGAATTACCACAGAAAACTCTGAGAGAGATTTCCTGAGAGAATACATGAGAGAGACAAATAAATAATATATAAATATAGAGTATATTAGAGGTTTACGACAAATCACATATCGAGTTACTAATCAAAATCAGATGATTATAATGAAATGACATAACTCAAAATTATAATGTCCACAGTAGTGGATTAATCTGCACTATTATTATCTCACATTCAATATAATCATAATCCATACTCATGATCTCCGACTGTTCGAGTACGGGGATACATGCTCAATGTTATTACCATGACTGAGTATAATCACTCTTATTCACATAACATATTATTAATTCAGTATTAATTAAGGTTAAGTCTTATATCTCATCAAGTAATAATAGATATAAACAGTTAGAGATTCGTTAAAATAGCTGACCACTCGTATATTTCACATATATAATCAATTACAGAGAGTATGTAATCAATACTATACAAGCCGACCACTTTGAGTGGATGTCGCTCTTGCAAAATTGTTTATCCAATTCTTACCCGTATAAAACTGCAAGCTCAGTGCATATTCCAAAACTCTATATTAATAAGCCAGAGATTAATCTAATACGATCATCACTCCACACATACTTGTTTGGAACGAAGTACCACTGATTTCTTTTATATCATTTGTGCCTTTGTAGTTTTCGTACAACATTTTTCTTCTTCGACTATGCTCTGTATGACCAACGCGCTCACGTGAGACTGTTTGAACCTCATCGTTTTGTATATTCTCTTTGTGGTTCACAGTTAGAGAAAAATCACATAAATGTATCAAAAGAAAATAAAAAAAAAACGTTTCAGCTCAAATTCTAGGAAGCAATAACTAAATAATTCTAATGATACCGTCAAAATGACGGAGAGAAATTAAAATTATAGAGATAAAAATAGTATCTAACCACTATTATAAACATAATTCTATTTAATACTATCCATTATACGTGTATATTTTATTATATCAAAATATATCTTGCAAATTACGAGGATTAATAAAAAAAGATTCTTTAAAAAGGGTTTGTTCTTATAAAGAACATAATCAAGTATAGTTAAATTTTTAATATGACTAATTTTAATACAATATTTACTCACTTACAATTCCGAATAAAATGTATAGAAATCAGGCAAACGAATGGCCTCAAGGAATAAAATCACAGGTATATTAATTTACTATTTTCACGCATATAAAATTATTATTATTATTATTAATTAATTATAATTATTACTAACAATAAATTATTAATTAATAAAATAATTTTTTCCTTATTCATTATTATTGTAATATTATTATAATTATTGTTGATTATCTCTCTATATGATTAATTATGTTAATATTAGTTGTCAATATGATTGATTCTGATTAACTGAAACTACTGGACCTAAATAAGTACTCGTGTTACATTATACACCTGCCTTCTGCGGTTACGTAAACACAAACGTAAAGTAAACAAATATATAATAAATATTAAAATATAATATATATATATTATATATTATATATTAACTATATATATTTATATATATAATATAATACTATATATATATATATATATTAGGAATAGAAATGTATATTTGTATATCTAAATAATATTAATAGGATTTAATTATATATATTATAGTAGGTCATTTCTAGCCTTTATAAAAGGAGTTAACAATATTATTATAAAAATAACAAATATTTCGAAATATCTGAGAAGTATATACTCTAAATCTATGGTAGCTAGCATTGCACTCTGTGAACGTGTTATAGAGACTTTATAAATCCTACTCCCAGAGAGTATAAAAAGAAGAAAAAAGATCATTTAAAGGCCGAAACACAGTTTTTGTTTGGTGACTAATAATTTATAGAGTTGACAATGTTAATTAATTTTGTATCGTCAGATTGTCTATATTGTGTTTGGTATAGATATGTTATTAGAATGTTGTCTAGATTTGATATATAGTTATAATTAGAGATGAAGAAAGGAGAGAGAGCAGTGGCAGACAGTGTAGTGGTCGGTGCGAAGTGGTGATCTCTTCGATGGGAGGGGTGAAAGGATCTGCCTCCCTGTGCATACCCCGCAAACTAGGAAGAGCCACCGAGTTCAGTAGACCACTAGAAAAGACAGAATTCATTTGGACAATACAAAAAATGTGTGTGTCGAGAATAATTTAATCATTGAATCTTGGAGAAATGATCGATTTTAGTTTCAAGGATGAAACAGAAATAATGCTAAAGATAACACAAGAAAAAAGATGTATAAAATGTGATATTCCATGTGAGTTAACTAAACAAGGTTGAGTAGTGATAACGCACCATATAATGATATAACTATCTCGTAAATTAATCTGTGAGAAAAAAATTTATGTAATCATTCGACATTCAGTAAGCTCCCATTACGGGAGTCTGCTCAAAGATGTAAGAACATGAGATAGTATATAAAGCACCGAAAAGAAATGTATTGGAGTAGGAATGAAGCAGAGACAACTGCTCTAATAACAGTATTTGTTTTCAACTATAGTAGTTGTTCAAATTATACACCCTGTTATAGCTAAGATATATCTAGGAGGATAAGGATTTCCAATATGCAAGAATGAACGAATAAGTAATTATAAAATCAAAAGTACTAAACTTGAAAGTAAAGATGCTGTAATTAAATATTTTAGATATATTCTTTAATTTAATTATTTAATTGTTAAACCTACTCCTTAATTAGAGAAAAAGGAGCCCATTGATACCACTATGTAAGTGTATGATATTCTAGTTAACAATAAAAAAAATTACTGATAATCTATATTCGATACATGTTTTTAGCTTTTATGTATCATATGCACGAATATTCTATGGACTGCACTACTTAAATAAACCATCGTAAAAGAAGATTAAATATTAAGGTGAAACGTTAGATGAAAAGAAACGGATGATGCAGAGCGAACGATATTAATATGTTATAAGAGCAGTTGTGATTTTGAATTATTAATTATTTTACTGAGTTTGCTGAAAATTCAAGGTCAAAAGAATAGACAGATTAGAAATAAAACGCAAAGTTAAAAAAGTATCTCAGATGGCTCGATTCACAAAAATGTCTTATATATTGTATTATTATAATTTATAACACTTCCAGTAAAATGGATAAGAATTATAATAACTACCATAAATAATAATTTAAATAATCAATGAGATCAAAAAGAGATTATGATAAATAGAAGATTCCAATAGAGATAATAAGAGTCCTTTACATGAGAGAGAGCCATCAAGTCAGGATAGAGTAACAGAATAATAAATCAGAATATCAAGTTAAAAGTAATAAATGTCTCACATCTACTATATATAACCTATGATGAAGCATGTGTGAACTCAAATCGAGGCATCAGAGAGAGTGAAAAGTACAGCCTTATAGTTCTAATATGTTCTAAAATTCTATAAATTGTAATATTTTAACATTTTTATCACAATTAAAATATTAATTCATACCCTAATTTTTTTCAGTGACATGATAGCATAATGTAATATCTGGCAACTATTACGCTCGTTCTATTGGAGTTTTAGCTAACAGTGAACACCTGCAGGGTTGCACAAGTAGGATTCTGGCATTGCGACTGTTTCATAAAGATACTATAGTAATATATTATCACTGCTATAACGTACACTTCTTTTTTTCCTTAACGCGAAACGAAGTGACTATCATATATTATGTGAAGTATATATTAATATATATAATATAATATATATATATATATATTAATATATATATTTATATATATATAATATATATTATATATATGTAATAATATATTTATTCAAATCAATTATTAATAGTGCAAGTATTTATATATATAAAACACAATTTATTTGTGTGCATAAATATATAAATAGTTTTAGTCAGAAAAATTAATTAAAATCCTAATTGAAAACTTCTTTATGCTGACATGTCCCAATAATCCGCAATCTCTTTAAATGAGAATTATAATGTGTACCCGATATCAGAATATTATAAAAAGTTGGAACAAACACAAAAGTAAGCAGATTTTTTGATTCTCGGATTTTCCATTTGTCTGATTGTGCTAAAGAGCACCGAATAGTCTAATAGGTAATGCAACAAAGTATGTTTACTTTTATATATGTATACGTATTATAATAAATTGTTTCTATTCTTTTTGTTAACACACATATAAAGAGGGTGAGTGCCAAGACGCATATAAGATTTAAATAGAGCAATAGAAATTTGATAAGAGACAAAGGTGTCTCGAATAATTCTTACTTGTGTCACAAGCGGAGGATTCGACTCGTGCGCCTGAGAGGGATGTAACAACAACGTCCGCCCCGCCACTTGATCACTCAACTCTCGGCACATCCGAGCCACAACCACTCTAAAAATATGAATATAAAAAAGAAAAATAAAAAATTATTCGAGAGACAGACAAACACTACACTACACTACAAGTGAGACACACTAAAAGGAACTAAGTTAAATACCTCATAAATGGGAATGACGTCTTCTATTGGCGAGTTCTACGCACTACCACGATGAACACTGCTGGCTGCACGAGCAGATTTCTGCGATTGTCGATATATAACATTTTTTTGAAAAATGTCCTTTTAAAGGAGAGTGCTATATATATATATATATTAATATATACTATATATATATAATATATATACTATATATATATATATATATATATATATATATATATTTATGTCTATTTTTTTTTTTACATAATGGTCAGTTTTTAATTTTTTTTTTTTTTTTTTAATATATTGCTACTATATGATACCAACAATGAATTTAAGTGGTACGGACATGATTCCTAAAGGTATAAATATTTTTAATACCTATTAAAAATCACATTTATGATAAATACTTCTCTTTTAATATTAAAATAAGACTCTAAGGACAATCAATGAATCTCAAATAATTATTGAGACACTCACGATATTTCACACAAGAGAAAAAAATTCTCATATA
Source organism: Trachelipus rathkii (assembly GCA_015478945.1). Lineage (NCBI taxonomy): Eukaryota > Metazoa > Arthropoda > Malacostraca > Isopoda > Trachelipodidae > Trachelipus > Trachelipus rathkii. Next base: position 8,014 of record JABUQX010044595.1, read on the forward strand.
TATGGGGAATCAGCGTATTCGAGAATTATGTATTATTTTTATTATATATAATTATATTGTTTTATATATAATTAAATAATAATAATAATAAAAATTAAATATATTAAATCTAAAAAGTCTCTTATGATTACATGTCAAATGATTCTCATCAACCGTATATAAGAGTACGGTCAGTCGTTACAAGTATAACTAATATCCTAAAAATCGATATATTTAGGAAATTTTAGAACAGTGATGATATAATGCTTTACTACACCATACAGAATCTATAACAAATAATAGAGAGAAATAAAAAATAAATAAAAAAAATAAAAAAATAACTTGGGACACGAGAGGAGAGAAGAGGGTGTGAGCCGAGTGAGCGACGTGAGGGGAATAAGAAGAGGAGAGGAGACGTTTTTAAATCAGAATATTCCTGAGAGTGCAGGAAGATATACACACTTCATTACTGAGTAAAAACAAAATACACTTCACCATTATCATCATAAGAGTATACGGGGGTTCCGATAGATCACCATTCACTCACGATGATAGGGGAATATTAAGTCCTACCTATACTGTAGTTACTCGGAAGGCCGAGAGACCCAGACTCCTGCCATCATTTGCGGTTTACCCTTGGGGTATTCTTTAGTTAAAAAAAGAAAAAAAAATATAAAGTGACGGTAGTTGATTAATAACGTAAAACTAAAGTGGATCCTTATAATATATTTTTAGTGATATCATGTTATCTACGTTATCCTAACTTAATATTGATTTAGAGTATAGGTAATTATATATACTAGAAAATATATAAAAAAATAATAATAAAAAAAACAAAAAAAAATTCAAATAACTGACGGAGAGTCGTAAAATTTAAAACACTCCTATTATTATAATAATATATTATATATATATATATATATGATATATAATATAATAGCAGAGGGACTCCTGCACTCGTGCTACTCGTACTCATATATCACACGAAGTTACATTTTAGAATACAATAATACTAAATTTTTGCAAATTTCATAATGTTACGTATATTAATATATAATATTATTAACTTTAATTTTTGCTAAATATAGTTTTGAAAATAAATAGAATATTTTATTACATAATATAAATATAATTAAATTTTATAATATAATTATGCAAAATTAAAACGAAAAAGGGCAGAATAGCCGCTCACAATGGCATACTAAATAAATTTAGAAGTGAATACCCGTTTTTAATTATCTCTTGAAAAAATTTATCTGGATCTAACGTCCTCTCGTCTCACACACGACCATTATGGCGATATTCAGTGAAATTTATGTTTAGAGAGAGTGTTCTGGAGTTATGCTATTCTACTACATCTATTTTAATTCATCCTATCTGCTTCCTCTACTACATATATATAAAGTACCATATATAGAATTATAAAAAATAATACTATAATACATAATAAAATAATATTTATTATTATAACAATAAAATCATATTTATAATTAATAAAAAGAATAATAAAATAAATAAAAATATTTAAAATTAGAATTAATTTAGAATTATAAAGAATTAAAATAAATAAAATAGATAGGTCAACTGAAATATAATGAATATTAAATATTTAGTGAAGCGAATTAACTTTACAGAATTTATAACAATAATAAAAAAACGGTTTATAGGAATTTTGTGCAGTTTAATGAATACTATACTTCAAGTATTTAAATATATATATAATATTTATTATGGCCATTAGGCCCTCTAAAGAAAGAGCCACAATTACATATTACTTAAATAAAGCCTCATACTATAAGTTATATCAATATATATGAGGGAAAGGAATACAATAGTTATAGGAATCTCACCTGGTAATATATTATTCTATAACCTATAGAGATATAAAAAAAATAAAAAAATCTCATAAACTACACAATTAGACTATACAGGGTAAAATTAAGGAATATCATTTTTGGAATCCTCATGTAAAATTAAGGTTATATAGTATGAAAAAATTTAAATAGTATAATAAATAATATAAGTAAGTAAACGTTACATTAACATCAATTATAAGTTCAGAGGAGGGAGCTCTAGAGAAGGCTCAGTGACGGGAGGTGAACATAGTATATATATAATATATTTATATATATATATATAATATATATATATATAATATATATATATAATATATATATTAATATAATATATTATATATATTAATATTATATATGATATATTATTATTAATATATATATATATATTATATATATGGTAAAATTTTAATATTATTTATAATGAATTTTAATATTATGAGAAATTTTTTAAATAAAGGAAGGTTTTAAAATTAGTAAAATGTAGGGGTGAATTTCGAATAACCGACGGGTGACCACACATTGGGGAGGGACTGAGTTTTCACATTAACCGAGTAGAGAGAGGAGAACAGGAGGACGCTAGGAAGAGGAGATAGGCGGGAGTCACACTGATATCCTAGCTAGACATATAATATATTAACATAAAAATAAAATAGATGAGGTAGTTTCACGGAGACTATATCTCTCACGTACCTGTAGATATCAGGTGAGGGAAAATTAGTACTCATTCCAACTTCCCATAACAAAATGTTAATGAGATGTGGTTGACCATACGAGGTTATAGAGCTGTATGAAAGGGATAACTACAATATAAAAGAATCTAGCTAGAAATAACTTTCAGTATAACTTTGGGAGCAATAAGCAAGAGAGAAAAATAGTGTAGGAAAAGAGAAAATATGAAAGGTAGCATACAGTTGCGCTTCAAGTTTTAACAGTAATTTCCATTATATAGAGGTGCGCTAAATTGTTATCTGTAGATATCCAACATTTTGATTTACCGGATAAGTTTGGTAAAGATTCACACGATAATGAATTAACTGCCTCCAACTCACAAAGGCACTGTACTGTAGACTATATATCACACTGTTATAAGATCTATTGAGAATGTGCAAAAGTGCAATTTATATATATTTATGATTATGATTAATTTTTTTTTTTACAATATGTATAAATCTACTGTGATTATCACACCTACTAATATAGAGCAATTTGCTAATAATACTTCACCCACTATCTATCTCTATCCATAAAATGCTACCCTATATTCTACTCTACAAAGCAATTAGTCTATTTCCTTTATTCCCGGTACGTCATCTTATTGTATTCTTATCTTCATGTTTTTGAGATAATGGAACCATTATATTGTGGCACCTTCTAAGAAAGGGCACCTCACAGACTATAAATTACTCACCTAAATTCACACATCTAATCTTACTATACATCACATGCATCTATAATAATGGTTCTAATTTATTCAATCTATCTATGTAATAATATCCATTTCATCCTAATTAATATTATCATTATACATAAACTATCTAATCTAATCTATATCTATCTATATTAAATTATATTATATCTAATTATTATATCTAATCTATATAATCTATTTATCTATATTTAATTACTTCTTATTCTATAGCATCTCTTCACCATAGTATTTCCTTACCCCACTACTTATGATATTTATATCCTCACTTCTGACTCTACATTATATATACTTATACATTATTACAAAAAAAAGTTTATCTCTCAAAAATACTATTGTTTAATAGTAAGCATAACATTCAACAAGATGTTATAGACATATAAAATATCTAATACAACTAGGTGTTTATACATACGCGTTTTTGTAATAGGAGATTAGATTTGCAGGGAACGAACAATATCCAGCGATCCGTGTCATAATTACACCGAACACTCACTATTAAATTTTCATCTTCCTTTGTTTAAATATTTAATTTTTACTACAATTTTTACGCTAATCACCTGTTATTTTGATATATAAAAAATCAATTAAAAAATTTTTTGAGAGTCAAAACAAATGTTGAGAGTCATACTAAAAGTTGAAAATATACATTATAAATACTCACATTCTTCCGAGGCCTTAGAGCGCGCACTTTGAGATATGTAATACAAAATTGACCCATATATGCTAGCACAACAATAGAGAGAATAAACCAAAATAATCTAAATTAAAATATGAATAACAGGACTTATCGGACCTCTCTAAAAATAATATTAAAAACACAAGATAAAAGTAAAATCTATCACGCAATAAAAACATATATATAATTTTGATGGAAAAGTATTAGTTAATGATATTGGTAATATAAAGGATAATGATAATATAACCTAGGGTAAATAGCATATGGAGTATTTAACATAATAATACTAAAAACTATGATTAGGGTACCTAATATATATATAGATTAAAGAACCTATAGGATCTTATTGGATAAAGCATAAACAATAAGGAACGCATTCCTGGGATATCTCATGGAGAAAATGAAAGTGTGTTTAATCTATTTTAGCAGAATTGATGATATAAATATTTGGGTTTACCTCAGATAAAGAGGACCATGAAAAACTAAATATGAATAAATATCCTATATTGTGACATTAGTATATATATTTTTGCTAGGTGATAATATATAGCGGCTTTATATTATATATATATATATATATATTATATATATATATATATATCTATATATATATATTATCAATATGATATATATATATATTATATAGTATATATATATATAATATATATATATATTAATATATATAATATATATATATATATATAATATTATATATAATATTATATATATAATATATATGATTAACTTCCATAACTTGATGCGACCAAATGTCCTCGTTTAATTATATTCTAAACTTTTTGACCATCTAATATTTTTATTTATATTCATGTTTTAATTATTTTATATCATATGAGATGAACTCAGAGTCAATAAAGTTTTTAAAGTATTAGTAATTACTTTAATTAATATATTATATATATCCAATTTTATTGATGAGATTCTCTTAGAATATTTGAATGTGCATTAGTTTTTGTATCTAGGATTTATGTATTCCTAACTTTCTCTCACATGGATATTAATAATAGTATTTAATAATTGAGTTAATAGAGAAGTATATTAAGAAGCCACTTTTAATTTCATAACCTTATTATATTTTAGCAGATGTTCAACTTACACGGCTTCTTTTATTTGTAAATACAACATTCTCTTGAAAGATTTATTATAATTATAAAGATTTACCTATGTAATATAACATAAAATACTAGTATTGAGTTATCTTGATATTTAATAATATATAGGATACCTTCATTACTTTTTTATAAATATTAATTGAAGAAGTAAATAAGCGATAGGTATTAAATAATTTTATACATATATAATAAAATATAGTTTATATTCCACTATATATATATACTTAATAGTATATACTCTACTTCATTCTACCTTGATATTGAACTATAATCATCGAAAACTTAAAACTGAAAAGGTCAGAGACCTTTTTTTTTAGTGCTATCATAGAAACTTGCTCTGATTATGAGAATGCTCAACTTTTTAAGAAGTATTTGTCAATCACATATCATCTATTCACTAACTATGCAACTTTGTCCATAGTTTACAGTGTTATTTTATAAAATATCTCGCATAGATCGCTATTGCTATAATAATTAATGAATCTCGATACCCTTAGTATAATAAAATTATAATATAATGACCCTTCGATGTGAAGCCTATAAGCATCGCCTTCTCGCAATATTATCCCACAGTGCCAAGTTAAATTCTTGAGCAGATAAGCCCAAATAGGTCATACTTCCAATGCCCGTATTATCTTCGGTAGTTTTAGGGATGAAAAAAAACGAGAATGAGAAAGGATAAGGGAGGGAATCGAGATATGATGTTAGGTATTTATAACGCCTTGGGATTGAGAAGAAGAGGTCAGAATTTATGGAGGCTAGAATGAGTGTATCAGGGATGGGCTGAGAGCATCCTTTAAGGGTCGTGATATGGAATACGCGCTTATGGTGGTCATACTGATGGCGATGTTTAGAAAGTAGATTCGAGGGTAGGCGTGGGAGACCCTGCGCACCTGGAGGTGCGGAGTAGTAAGTGTTTCAGAGTAGTTACGCTATATAATTATTCATTATATAAATGATTAATAATATTGAAAATACATCTCTTTTGAGAGAGAGTTTTCCACACCAATAAAACTTCCTGAGGCCACACCTTCTCCAGGCATACTAACATACTAAGATTTTATTATAATATATTGAATATCTGCTCATCAATTTATACTTTACCCTGGATTAATATATTATTTTAAGAAAATAATTATAAAAGTTAATTAATAATAATAATATAGCGCGAGAAAGGAGTGAAAAGTTCCTTTAGAATTAAACAAAAGCAAACATGAGAATATAAATTTGTTATATGTTATTTCTATACTAAAATTAATTTAAATATATTAAAATAAATATGATTGTCTAGAAAAAATAAAATATGTTGAAAATACAATTTATTTATATTCAGTGTTTATTAATTAATGTAATTGATATTAATATATGATTGAATATATCACTGAATATTTTATTACCTCAGAGAGAGTTAAAAAATATTTTTTTGTGCATTATCACAGTAATCAATTGTGTTAATACATTTAACATATGTAGATTAGTTAATTATACTGGTGAGTCCTATTAAAATCCTATTCATATCCATATTATTTCATCTATCTCCATTCCCGTTATTGTTATTGTTATTGTTCATATTTATGCAAAGTTATTGTTATTATTATTAATAATTATTCATTCATTCACTAATTTATATAAAATATAATTGAGTATTTATATTTTTATGTAATTTTAATTTATTCATTAAGAAAATCTATAGATGAATTAAACATTAATTCCTATACTAGCGATCATATATAACTAGTATATTATCATGTTAAGCTAATTTGCTGTAAATATATTATATTTAAGTTGGTCCATTTCCTAGGCAACGAGATAGGTTACACACTATATATATAGTATAATTATAAAAATTAAAATTAAAAATAAAATTATAAATTATGTTATGAAAAAATATGGTCTCAATAGAAGTTAGCTATACAATTCACTACTTAGAGAAGGGGTAGAATTGCGACTAAATATATATAATATATAATATCCTATATATATATAACATTTTTATTTATTCTTATATTTATATTAATCTAATTATTAACAATTTTTATAAATATACTAATGACTAATTTTATATAATAACTAACATATTAACCTTAATATATTATTAAAGTATAAAAAATTATATTATAAGAATAAAATCCCCCATATTGTTAGAGGATTATACCTTAAACTCGACATCCACAATTCTCTTCAACTGACGAAATTCACCGATATAATATTGTGGCTTCTCTCTCGCGAAGTCTCTTCTAACTAGCTTGATCTCCAATCTATCCACACATTAATAACTATTAGATGTGACAAAAAGTTATTCTTTATAACATATAGAGAAAAATAACTTGAATACTAATGTGCATAGCAGATTCATTGTAATCACATAAATATAAAACTATAAATTAATCATATAGAAGAACAATACCTCTATATTCTATACTGTTATTTTCTTTTGTCGCTCTAATGATCTCTAATTTTATATTCTCTATAATAGCCGAAATGTCTCACCATATATTTAAGCCTTTAGCAGTATTGAACGTAATAATAAAAATAAATATTTCTCACTATGATAATAGAGATTTTTTTCTATCACTCACTATAACTATTATTTAAGGGATATATAATTCTTAGCATCATTTATTTAGAGCAAGATATCTCAATATCATGTATAATATGGCTTCAAATTGTATAAGACCCAAAAAAGTAAGAAGTGACACAAAAAATAGAAAATTAAAACATAGCTGCACGCACTGAGCATTTTAGAACCTAGGATAATTAAAACTCACAATAAACAAATAATATAAAAAATAATATATAAATAATATAAATGTTATAAAATTAAAAATAAGAATAATTAAATATATAATTAAAAAAAAAATAAAATATTTTAAAAATACTATTATATTAAATAAAATATTAAATTTAAATCAAAAATATAAAATATTTAAATTGTAGGAGATAAGTATATAAAAAAATTAATAAAAACAGAATATATAAAATATATAAAATACAAATAGAAAATCTAATAATACAATGAAAAAATAAATTGAAAAAATATATAAACAAGTTAATCTTAAATAATAAATAAATAATTTAATAAAATTTAAATTATAAATAAAAATATAAACAAATAAATATAAATTAACAAGCTTTTTGTTAAATAAAAAAGAGAATTATATAATATAATGTTTAAATGTTGTATATTAGATGACATTTAGATACAAAGAGAAAACATTATATAAATAAATATAAAAATATTGAATTATAAAGGAATGAGTTACATGAGTGTCATAAAGAGCTAGCCACAAAGATCAATCTATATATATATAATATATATAAAATATATATTATATAAAAATATATAATACTTATTGTAATATAAAATAACAAAATAAAAATTAATTTCATGGAAATAAATAAAATATGTTAATTATATAAAAAAATAAGTTATAATTATATATAAAAATAAAAAAAAATTAAAAAATATATAATATAATAAATATATTAATGAAAGCATGAAATGACAAAAAAAATAGCGAGCACCTCCACTGGCAAATATTTAAATTTCTTGTGTTAAAAAATTGACAATTAATTGTTTCTTTTAAAATAAGTCGTAGGTAAATATAACAAATAAAAATTATCATCATTATTATGATATTATATAATAATAATAAATAAATAAATATTATATAATATATATATATAAAAAATTAATATAAATATATATTAAATAATAAATATTAAAAATCATTAAATATGATAATAAATATAGAAAATTTTGGAAATTAAAAATAAAAATAGACCAAAGAAAAAATGAAATAAACTAAATAACATATTATAAAATATAATTTATAAATATAAATTTAAATATTATAAAACATTAAAACCTAAAAAAAATATAATAAATAAAATATATAACATAACTTAAAAATAAAAGATTACATAAATAAGATAAAAATATATAACAAATAATAAAATTTAATATTAAATAAAATACAATAAAAAAAAAATATAACTAAAATAAAGTAAAGTTTGTTAAAAAAAACCAATTTAAAAAATAAAAAAATAAATAAATGAAATAATAAAATGCATAAAATATATAAAAATAAATTATAATAAATAAAAAATAAATTTATCAAAGAATAAAATATAAATAAAAATATACATAAATAAATAATATAATAAAAAAAAATGAATCAAAAATAATTATAAAAAATATAAGATCGAAAATAAATAATAAATAAAGACCTATAATATAATATAATAATCTACTTATCCTAAAAAATATATATATGAAAATATATACTAATTTAATAATTTATAAATATAAATAAATTAATAAAACTATTAAAAATACTACATATCTTCTAAATAGACATGAGAATAAAATAAAAAAAATAAGAAGAATAAAGAAAGCTATCTAACAATATATCTTCATCAACAAAAATACAAATATGTATAATATAATCTCACAAAATAGAATTATATTATAAAAAAATTAAATTAGATTTTATGAATTTTAAGTGAATTATATATATAAATAGGACATAAATTGAGCTACCAAAAATAAAATAATAAAAAAATAAATTAGTAACAATAAGAAATTAAATTAAATATAAATTATTATTATATACGATATAACTGTATATACGATTTTGATTTTTTACCTTATAATACTATATATACTAATACTACTATATAAATTTTAAATATTATATGTGGCGTTCTGGATAGGAAGCGGGAGCTGATCCGAGAGATGCCACCATACATACTTGAGGGGGAGGGTATAATTGCGTAAAGCAGCTCACACACCTCCGAAGGACTGTAAACATCTGGCCAATCAATATCAATTACGAGGTATGTACACATTATATTATTATTTTATTTGCTAATCTATAATTCCCCTAACATATATTTTTTGTTCTCTCTACAAATATTCTCATTTTAACTTAAAGACTTATTAGCTTTCATGTTAAGGTATGGATATTATTATTCTAAATTGTGATATGCTGTAACCCACTCTTAGTTGAGGTAATAAATTTCAATCAATTTCAAATTAATTCACTGGTCACGATCGTCATGGAATCTGAAATTAGATTTAGGGCCCATGCTATTGCGAAACGATGCCACACGTAAACATAAGCTCAGCACAGCCATCCCATCTTCTCTCAAAGTTGTCCGCCGTGGTAAGACATTTCGTTGTAGAGTTTTTTTTACCACAATCGTTCAACGGCGGACATCTGTCATATTATTAAATCTTCTATGAACAAGTTAAAGTAATATGCTCATGCTTTTAAGCCTCAAGATAACTGGATTGAATATAGCGTGCCACTTCAGCTCTTCACTCGGACAATCCTTACCTTGGAGCAATCCCGCATGTTAATAAAACGACACTTGGTTTTATAATCATGTATCTCTACGTTACAATTAATATCAATACAGCGCTAATTGAAGGTTTCTGCCCAAATGACCACTCATACATGTCCACTGTCAAAATATCAACCGACGTAAAAATCCGATCATAGGAACATGTCCTCAGTGGCTTTAATGTGTGCCACTTACACATCAACATAATCTACTCATCTTCTGAACCCGCTCGAGAGCTGAAACATCATAACGTCCTTTTAGAAACGCATTGTGCAAGAATATCAAGAGACGGAGTGTGTGCCACAGCGGACCATTTGTCAACTATAGGGTTATGAGCGATAAGTTTCTGAGTGGCGTCCTGGTGGATAGGGGAGGTCATTAAGATCGTGATCTAATAACCACTTAAGAGATTAAATGAAGATCCAAATAGACTAATAGTACCCTACCGTGAGAATCGAAAAAACCCTCAAATAATTCTACGCGATCAATATATAATGCTCATCCCTCACTCTTATCATACACATTACAATAATTTAATATAGTACTGTCAGACTAAGTAAAGAGTATGTGTTCTTATCACCTAACGATACGTAAAGACCCTTTCAAGATATGGAATATTAAATATTATTAAAAAAATTGTTAAATATATATTATATACATAAATATAATTATATAATTAATAATATATTAATATATTATATATTAATATAATCTAATAATTTAAAAATGTTAAAGTTTAAAATTTATCTTTAAAAAACGTTGGTAATATAATATTAATATCAAAATATTTTATCTATTAAGTAAAACGGTTTTGATATCTTTTTTGAAAGTCACATATAATTAATATTAAATATATTATTAATATTATATATAATAGGACGGTTATAACGGCAGGTATTACCTACATGAGGGCGTTCAAATGGAAGGCCATATAATTAATATAAATATTTAATATTATATTATAAATATATATATATAAATTAAATTAAATATATAAAAAATAGTTATAAACAATAATATACAAAATATTTAGAATTTTGTATAAATAATAACTCACTCATCTAATAAATATTGCTTTTTTTAAATAATAAATATATTTATATATAATTTAGAAATACAGTAATTTAAAATTTTTGTTGTTCTAAAACGTATGTAAAATAAACGTTGAGGACCTATGAAGCTAAAATTTCGAATGCTTACACACTAAGATTTTAAAGTACCATAATAAGATGATTTCTATAATTACTCAATATAAACAGTCTAGTTCAACTCTTCTAGACCTCGCCTTCCATATCATTATTTCATATATTTGTTTAATGTTGTTCGTACTTATACTGGAGGTGGAGCAAAGGAAAAATTTGCTTGAACGAGTAAATAAGTCAAAATTGAAATATACATTCTGCATAGAAACATATATATAATAAATTAATATTACTTGTAGAGAAAGATGAACTTTGACACCTGAAATTACGAAAAGAATTGAAGTTAAACACAAATTAAACCTATATAAATACGTTCATAAACTATCTAATTATAATAATTTTATTATATATTATAATATTAATTAAGTTATATTTATTTACCGAAATGTTATCAATCATTTATAGATTTGAGACTTATCTAAATATTAGCAATTTAAAATAACAAAAATTAATATAATAATAGTTTTAATATTCATTTAGTTTTATTGAAGACCTGTACTAATATATAAAACGTAGGTAACCTATGAGATATACTAAAATTTACGAAGCTTACACTACTCACAATCAAAATGTTCATAAAGGCTCAATTATTCAGAGTAATTCATAATTAATTATATATGGAGTACTCAAAAGTTCCCAGAACTATACAAATATTATATATTACATTTTTTTAGAGTAAATACTATTTAATGATTAATGATATCAAAACTAATTGCATGCAAACTTAGCATAAGATAAAGTATATATGCAATAATTTTGAATATTCAAATATTCTAATATATGTATTATACAAGTTATAATATATATATATTATATTTATCAAAGAACGATTTGAAGGAGTATGATGGGGCTGTCAACATTCGATAAATTGATACCTTACGAGAGCAAGGTGTCATGAGTATTATTGCTAATCAATAGCTATATTATCTAAGTCTCAAAATGTCCATACATGTAAATAGATTTAGCGGAATATAATGATATTTCCATTATACATTATTCTAAATTATTATATTATTTAATATATTTATATAAATGTATTCTAATATATTACATATACCCTATAGATTATTACTAAACATTAAATAAGATATTTGAGAACTTTACTACATATAGTTACATTTTAAATATTCTTATATACAATTGAGTATTAGTAAGCAAATAACAAGTTTATAAGATAATACATCGGTGTGCGATTTAAAATAGTTTTTCAAAATTACTTAGTTATCATCAAATTAAAAAATGCAGTATGTGAGACCACACTATTGTAAGTTAATAAAATTTTAGAATGCTTGTTTCTCACACATTCTAGTTTATTTATAAGACTTTATATAAGTTTCGCATAATTTCACTATCACTAAGTGTAATAGGGTGATATACTATAAAGTCCCAGAAGTTATCTAATTAATAATTTATCTATTTGAATTGATTAAAAAACATCATACTTTTTGTGAATCACAGAGTTACATATTAAACATATATGCAATAATTAGATAAGCAGAAGAAAAGGTGGAACAAACTAACTAGAATTACGATCTACCTATATGACTATTATTTAGTTTCGGATTAATATGGTAAATATAAGAGGTGTACTAGCGGAAGGCCACAATATATGTTCGATGAGTAAATCGTAAAACTTTAGAATTTTCATGAAATAACGTGAGTAGAAAGTTATAGTAAATATAAAACTACAATATACTACTATTACTGAATAATATATAATAATAGGTAATAATATTTTTTTAATTATATATAAATATGAATTCTTGTCTAATTTAAACAATCGAAATTATTATTGTTAGAATCTCATTGACTTAAATACCATATAATAGCGAAATTACCGGGGCAATACTCTGGGATGAGGTTCTTACTGTTTTCATTAAAATATAACTTAAAAATTAATAATAATATAATAATGATATTTAAATAATATCGTTTTTAATTATTCAATGTTGTAACATATAATTAATAAAAAATTACACTTTAATGTTAGGACTTTTATATAGAGCTTATAATATATATATTCGGAATGTACTTACACTATACATACTAAATGCCACTAAGATGCGCTCCAAACATGCTAAAATGAAAAAGTCCACAAAAGCGTGAAGAGTCCAGCCACCGACAAAACAAAAATTTATTGTATACGAGCAACTCGATTCTTATTAATCGATATTATCATACTATAACTAGTTGTTATCGATAATCTGAAGCATTCACATCTATGACCTTTCAATTACATTATATTCAAAATTGTTAGAGAATTCACAATGATCATTAGAAAGTAAGAAACCGCCTGAGACGCGAATATACTTTTTGAAACATCATGACTGATCTAGATAACGATTTAGTGTTAAAAAATATCTGTGATCGCGCTATAAGGCAATAAATAAAAATATGATTTATATTAAAAATTCTTATATACTATTAACACAATGTTTCACAAGAGAACAAGAAACTATTAATAAATAAATAATAAATAAATTAAAAAAATTAAAAATATCAGAAAAAAAGGATCAAGATATATATATAGAGAGAGTGAATATCTTTTTATATAAATCATAGTAAATAGATATACGATTCTTACGATATTATCATATGTAATTAAAAATACCATAAATATACATAACAATATTACACTAAATAATACCCAATAGCTACACAAATATTAGCCTATTAATACGCTTAATATTACTAATACTGTTAATAATAATAATCAAATATACATGAACCTTATTTTAAAATATCATAGTACATAAATATATAATGAAGCATCTGATTTTTTGACATCATAAATACATATCTAGAACTATAATTATTGGTAATATCATCAGATAAGATATTTCTACAACACGAGCATCGCACCACAAGTTACCAGAACTTTGCAACTCATACAATATATGAGCAGTCTTTTATTAGGGATCTCGCTAGACTTTGACTGGATTAAGATACCCTCTTTAATTCTTAATAATAAACCTTAGAACCCATATAAAATAAAATTATAATAATAATAATATAAATTAATAAAAAAAATTAGTTTTAAATGTAGTCTTAAAAGTCTTGAAACACCTACTAAATAAATTGTATAATATTAAATAAAAAACGTCATAGAGCGTTGAGAGAGTATAAATATGATATTATACAATATATATAAATAAATACAATACAAAAGTTCATAATGGCGAATTACTGGGAATTCTAATACTAATGCAATAACACATTTTTACATCATTACCAGTATTTCAAATCATGATTATTTCTATATGTATGAATTAATCACATCTCATATATGGAATTGAATCATAATTAGTATTACTATTAGAGTTGAGTACTCAATAGAGTAAAATTTTTAAGATAAAATCTATTATCAATTTAATGAACATATATATATATATCGACGTATCAGTTAGTAGTACGTGTATGATTAGAGGTATCTGAGTATAATTAAGTACTGGCCTAATTATTATTCTCTCTTAAGTATCGGTCTAATTATTATTATCTATTATTATTATTATTATTATTAACGATTCGAGCTATTATCGAGTATAGTATTCCATTTATACTCCTAAAATATATATCATAAATGATGAGCAACGTGTAATTTCTTCATATATATAATACGGCAATACTCAATTTGTAGGTATTATGACATCTCCTCACATCTCTATACATTTCTATACACTTATCTAGAACAACTCCAACGAGAGTAGAGATTAATTCTAATAGATCGTTGATCTTCCTTTTAAAATAATTATACATTGTTATTTGTAGCATAGATATCTCCTATCTACTGTACCGCGAGGATCTAGCACATACTACATTCTCTTATGTTAGTCCATCTCTTACTTCTACTCAATAGAGAATTATCGACCTATCTATATCTGCTGTAAGCCCATCGCCAAGATCGTGCAGTGAGGCGAACCCCATCACAAGCTACACGGGGTCTTCTCAGGGAGAGGTCACGTCCTCGATTCACAATACACTTTATCCATAACGGGTAAGCGCCGACTACGCGGAGATACGCCAAAGCATACATATATATTAAATTCTCTCTCCTCTCTCACTTCGTGCAGAGACCCGTGTCTTCATGCACATGGAAAATCCACCATCGCTTCTGCTAAAGATACCATCTGTGCGATTCAGCTATGTGAGAGAGTACCATACGAGACACCTATGCGAGTACATATTCGCCATGGGTTCAGTAGCATCGAGAGAGATGCACCTCTCTCCTACGTTCGATGCGAGCACGCGGTCGAGAAGTTAATATCGAGACTCTCACAACTACATCAGTTACTGTAGTAATTACGTGCTATAAAACATACATAATATAATATATATGATAAAAGTGACGTATATGAGCTTATTAAGAGGGTTCAAATAGGCCTTCGCAGCTCAGGCGATTACATGTTATCAATATTTTTAGTAATAATTATGAAGTAGAAAAGATTATACAGTGGAGGAGATATTTGAGTAGGAGCATATGAGATTATATAGCCAACCTAAAATAAAAGTGATATAGTTTTTTAATTCTATAGTTATATTTATAAATGAGAGTAAAAAGCACCTGATATCATTACAGAAGTTGGACTTCTTAGTACATTAAATAATCTATCGATTATGACATCATCTATACACTCTACATGTATATTACATAACAAAGTTATCACAATAACTAATATAATATATGAGTATAACGATTATAGTGATTCTTAATTATGATTATAATGTAGTTACAAAGTGTCCTAGATTATTACATATACATATTTACTCCATTTTATTTAATTAAACTCATTATAATAGAATGAGTAAAAACCAACTATACGTCATGAAATTCAGAGACGACATTTAACAATATATATTTGAGAATTTACAATGCTTAACTCATGATTATAGATCATATATTATCATTATATTGGAGGTTAACTATTCACCGAAAACGTTAACTTTTGGAGTCATAGAACAATTACGAACAGAGACAGTACAAAAAATAATGCGCGAGGTGTCAGTCAAAAGATGTTTTGGTATATTCTTGAGAGCAAATTTACTTAAATAATCTAGTATCAACTAATTAAATTAAGTATAACTTTTATATTAATAAGTTTCCAGAGAACAATTTCTCCCAATCTCTCTAAAACACTCACACGGATTTTAGAATATCTTCTATAATAGTAGAAGCACTATTTTTTACCAACTCTAAATATATAATTGTGATTTTTATAAACTATCTTTGTTTTTTCATGTGTAATTTCCAGACTTCAAGACATTAAAATAAAACGTTGTGACACCTTGAATCATCAATATTATTTCGATCTCTCACTCATTATAAAATAATACTGAGTACATTTTCGAGTACAAGCATGAAGGCTATATAATCGACCCAAACTAACCCAATCACCCTTCACCCGAGTGAGATTATTCAATTGGGACTAGAATATCAGAAGTATTAATTTGAAATCAAGTCGGCAAAATTTTCCTAAAATATTCTCCGCCAGAGTAAACACGATAGAATCATCCTACAAGAAGGGTAGACCATTGATGGTATTACTAATATTTGTTTATTAATCATATATTTTTCACAGTCCATGACATCATAATATTATTTCAAATATATATGTATATCCACCTCTTAGAATAATGATCAGTGTGACCTATTGCTTAACGCACATTATAAAAACGGGAAAGTAAAACTGATATTACAGCGTACTTATACGCACATCACCGTTATATATTCGATAGAATACTGACATCTTCTCGTGTAATTCAAAATTAGAAATTGTTGAATACACACAAATACCTAAATCAATACACCATTATACCTAATATAAAAATTAATTATATTTAAAGGTTTAAGAACCTCGTTCAACCTCTCTGCTAAGAGCTTAATAATATCAAGACTTACTATGAACACACTTACGTGTCAATATTAGAAATAATTATTTACACAAATAAATAACGTTTAATTTTTGTTTTTGAAGACCTGTAAAATAAAAACGTGGACATTGAGCTAAATTTCGATGCTTACACACAAGTCAGTAGGACCTAGGATCTAATTCATTATAGAGGTCCAATGTTCCCAGCACATCATCATTTTCATATGAGAACAATTTTAGGATGAATAGCATTAGCATACCGAGTGAGACAGACAGAAATTAAAAATCATAACTTCCTGAAACGATATATATTTCGAGAAACTGAATCGTTTGAGTTGCAGAAATTCGAAAGTGACAGCACAAATACCACGATTCTATCTAATATAATTATTATATATATAAGGTTCAACTCCCAGAGTTCAACATTTTGATTTGAGGACTTCTAAATATTAGCATTTAAACAACAAAATAAATAGTTTTATTTCTGTTTTTTTGAACACCTGTATATAAAAACGTGGACATTGAGCTAATCGATGCTTCACACCCACAATAGGAACATAGTTTTCTAGATTATTCTATGGTCCAAGTCCCGACATCATCATTTTCATTTGAAAACCATTTAGAATGAACAATTAATGAATATATATGTTCAGAAGTATGATTTTAATTTCTCTGTCTCACTCATGCTAATTATTCATTCTAAAGTTCTATTATGAAAATGATGATGTCTGGGCCTTGGACCATATAATAATTAGAATCAATATGGTCCTATGACTTGTGTGTAAACATCGAAATTTAGCTCAAGGTCCACGTTTATGTTCACGGTCTCAAAAAACAGAAATTAAAACTTAATTATTTTGTTAATTAATATTTAATATTAAGAAGTGTTCAAATCTAAATATTTAAGCTCTGTGAGCTACTTAAAATCGGATATAGATGGCTTATCGTGGTAATTTGTGTGTCCCTTTCGAATTTCAGATCAAAGTTACGTTTTCGAATTATATATGTTATCAATAATATGTAATTCCTTTTCTCGTTTTTGAAAATTGTTCATATTCTAGGGTTCTCAAATTGAAAATTATGATGTCTGGGCTGACCATAATAATAATTAAGAATCACTAATGGTCTATGATTTGTGTGTTAGCCTCGAAATTTAGCTCAAGGTCCCACGTTTTTATGTTACAGGTCTTCAAAAACAAGATTTAAAACATTTATTTTGTTTTAAATGCTAATATTTAAAAGTTCTCAAATCTTAATGTTGAGCTCTGGGAGTTGAAATTTTTATATATAATAATTAAGATAGTATCGCGGTATTTGTATGTTTTCGATATTTCAGATCAAGTAACGTTCTTGAAATATATAGATCAGATAATGAATTCAATTATGCATTCTCGTCATGCTAGTTGTTCATTCTAAAGGGTTTAAATGAAAATTATGATGTCTGGGACTAGGCCCACATAATAATTAGAATCACTATGGTCCTATGACTTGTGTGTAAGCATCGAAATTTAGCTCAAGGTCCACGTTTGTATGTTACAGGTGTTCAGAAAACAGAAATTAAACTTATTTATTTTGTAATTATATGCTAATATTAAGAAGTTCTCAAATCTAAATATTGAACTCTGGGAGTTGAACCTTATAATAATTATATTAGATGGTATCGTGGTATTTGTGTGTTACTTTCGAATTTCAGATCAAAGTTCACGCTCTCTAAATTCATGAGTTATAGTATGTATTTTATTTTCTCGTTATTGCAAATTATTCATTCTAAAGGGTTCTCAAATGAAAATTATTATGTCTGGGACTTGGACCATATAATAATTAGAATCACTATGGTCCTATGACTTGTGTGTCAGCATCGAAATTTAGCTCAAGGTCCACGTTTTTATGTTACAGGTCTTCAAAAAAAGAATTTAAACTTAATTTATTTTGTTGTTTATGCTAATATTAGAAGTTCTCAAATCTAAATGTTGAACTCTGGAGTTGAAGCCTTATAAAAATATATTTATGATATATCAGTGGTATTTGTGTGTCTTTTCGAATTCAGATAAAAGTTCACGTCTGAAGTATATATTGTAGAGTATGATTTTAATTTCTTGTCTCACTCATGCTAATTATTCATCCAAAGGTTCTCATATAAAATGATGATGTCTGGCTTGGACCCTATAATAATAAATCATATGGTCTATGATTTGTGTGTAAGCTCAAAATTTAGCTGAAGGTCCACGTTTTTTATTACGGTGTTCAAAAAAAAAATTAATATTTATTTTGGTAATATGATGATGATGATAAAGAAGTGTTCAAATCTAAATATTGAGCTCTGGGAGTTGAAACTTATAATAATTATATTAGATAGTATCGATGTATTGTGTGTCACTTTCGAATTTCAGATCAAGGTTCACGTTTTCGAATTATATATTGTTCATAAGTTGTACATTTATTTTCTCGTTTTTACAAATTTTCATTCTAGGGTATTCAAATGAAAATTATGAATGTCTGGACTTGGACATAAATAATTAGAATCTATGGTATGATTTGTGTGTGAGCATCGAAATTACTCAAGGTCCAAGTTTTTTTATTACAGGTGTTCAATAAACCAAGAATTTTAAACATTATTTATTTTTGTTGTTAAATGCTAATATTAGAAGTTCTCAAATCTAAATCAGGTTGAATCTGGTTGAATTTATCAATAAATATATGAGATAGTATCGTGGTATTTGTGTGTAACTTTCGAATTTCAGATCAATTTACGGTTCTCGAAATATATCTATATGTTCAGAAGAATGAATTCAATTTTGCTTTCTCTTTCATGCTAGTTGTTCATTCTAAAGGTTCTCAAATGAAATTATGATCTTGGGATTGAACCATGATATAATTATGAATCACTATGGTCCCTATGACTTGTGTGTGAGCTCGAAATTTAGCTCAAGGTCAACGTTTTTATGTTACAGGTCTTCAGTTAAAGATATTAAACTTAACTTTATTTTTGTTGTTATTTGCTTGGAGTTAAAGTTCTCAATTTAATTTGTTGAATCTGGGAGTTGAACTTTATAATAAAATATATTAGTCTCCACCTTCGTAAACTAAATGTCAGTTTCGAATTTCAGATCAAAGTTAACGTTCTTGAAATATATATATGATCAGAAGAATGAATTCAATTTTGCTTTCTCGTTCATGCTAGTATGTTCTTCTAAAGGGTTTCAATGAAATGATGATGTATGGGACTTGGAACATATAATAATTTAGAATCATATGCGTCTATGACTTGTTGTGAGCAATGAAAATTTAAGCTCAAGGTCCAGTTTTTTATGTTACCAGGTCTTCAAAAACACAGAATTTAAACTTATTTATTTTGTTGTAAATTTGAGATTGATATTTAGAAGTTCTCAAATCTAAATGTTGAACTCTGGGAGTTGAACTTATAATAAATATATTGATAGTATAGTGGTATTTGGTGTCTCCTTTCGAATTTCAGGTAAAGTTACGTTCTCAAATATATATATGTTCAAAAAGAAAACAGAATATGCCAATTTCGTTTCCCAATTTTTTGTTCCTAGTTCATGTCTGTATTTCATTCTATAGCTTTGCTATATGCAATTTTTTATGTCTGGGACTTGGACATAATAATTAGAATCACTATGGTCCTATGAATTGTGTGTAAGCATCGAATTTAGCTCAAGGTCCACGTTTTTGTACATGTGTTTAAAAAACAGAATTTAAACTTATTTATTTTATTATTAAATGCCTAATATTTAGAGGTTTTCAAATCTAATATTTGTATATTTTTATAACTTTTTTTTATAATATTATAATATATATAATCTATCTTAATTATATATATTAAATATAATATATTATTTGTACATCTATATACTTATATGAACATATATTTTGATATACTATATATATATATATATATTTATATTGAAGGGTTTGGTCGCTGTTGAAGAACAACCTTCATTAGGAAGAATGTGAGATGTTGAAGAGAGTGAGCCTTGTTGTTTTGAATGGGTTTCGTCCCCGGTTGTTGGACTCATCAGTGGTAGTCGCAGCCCCCTTCCCACCAGACGCCACAGAACTCCCAGTGAAAATGTCACAAGCACACTCTGCACTGGAAGACGTTGTCGCGGTTCAGATGAGCAGCTAAGTGTGCACACATTAACAGCCACTGCAGCAGGCTTCGATAATCTGTATCTTACTTGCAGTTGTCGGTCACCTGCAGTGAGAAGCACAGTACAGAGCGTTACAGGATGAACGAAAAGAGCAAGCGCCCAGCAAAAGAAACTTGAATTGATGTAATCCCGCGTTGAACGATTGTGGTAAAAACTCTACAACGAAATGTCTTACCACGGCGAACCACTTTGAGGAGAAGTGGGATCTGGCTGGTGTTTGGTTGTTGCACTCCTAAGTGGCACTACTCACTCTGGGGTCACCAATATGAAGGTTATTTTTACATGTTGAAAACCACCTTCATATATTTTATGAACGATTGATAATAATAATGGAGCATTGTCGATGAATTGGACGTTTCGTCACCGGGGGGCTGTTTTGGACTCATCGGTGGTGGTCGATTGCTTTTAATGACAGAAAAATATATATAATATAGATAATTATATATTATAATATATATATTATATATATATATATTATATATATTAATGTATTAATTTATTTCTTTATTTTTACTAATTTATTTTTTTTATTATTTTATTTTTTATTGTATCATTTATTTATTTTATTATTTTTCAATATCTATTTATTTTATTCTATTTTTTATTTATTGTATTTTGTATTATTTGTATTTTTTATTCCTTTTTTTATTATTTTTTTATTTTATTTATTTTTATTTTATATCTTTTTCTTTATTTACATTTTTTTTTATTGATTATTATATTTTTTATTAGTTTTTTTATTTATTTACTTTATTTATTTATCATAATTTTTTATTTTGTTTTTTATTTTTATTTATAATTTCCTATTTTATTTTTTATTTTATTTTTTCAACTTTTTTATTTTATAATTTTTTATTTTGTTTTTTATTTTTTATTTTTATTTTATTTTTTTATTTTTATTTTTTTTTTATTTTTTTTTTTTTTTTTTTTTTTTTTTATTTTTTTTTTTTTTTTATTTTTTTTATTATTTTTTTATTTTGTCTTTTTAATTTTTATTTTATTATATTTTTTTTTAGTTATTTTTTATTTTTATTTATTTATTTTATAATTTTTTATTTCAATTTTTTTCTTTGTATTTTTAGTTTTCGCAATTTTATTTATTTTATTATTTATTTTTTAATATTTAATTTTTATTTATTT
>JABUQX010044596.1:0-2500 GCA_015478945.1 Trachelipus rathkii
TATATAATATAATAAATTATATAATATATTGATATATATATATAATATGTATATACATATAATACTACTATATATATATATATATATAATATATATATATATATATATATATATATATATATATATATAACATATATTATATATATATAATATATATATAATATATATATATATATAATATACTATATAATATATATATAATAATATATTCATCGCTCACAACATACTTATCTACCACACTCGCTTGCTATACTAATTGCATACAAAGTATATAGAGTAATTATATAATATATAATGATCATAATATTGATGGAGGAGCAGGATTCTCCAACTCACTATAGATGATGGATATATCTCATAATATATTTCACCTGAAAACGACATTTAGACATGTATCTATTCAATACCTTCAGCACTGTGAGAAGAGGTGCATCACGATATGTATCTCTACGTGTCACATGCTATAGAATATATCTATCTACTCTGAGAGAGTGAGCGATATTACGCAACGCTCGAGTTCAGAGAGCTCGATTCAAGTGAAGCTCTGAGAGACGAGCTCTAATCGCACGAAGAGCACGCCGAGTATTATCTGTAACTACTGTGACAACACCATCCAGTCAAGCGGCAGCTGGTGACACACTCAAACGTTGCAGCTCCACCCTAGTATAAGCATTCTATATCCTCTTGCTTATGATTACAGCATATCACCTCGATCCGTTTTTATTAGTACGTGATAACCGTATCTCTAACAAGTAGGTTCTCACACACTATTGTGTAAAACTAATGCTTGATTGCATTATTAATTGGTTTAACACATTGATACCATTACGTTAACTATTAATTAAATATAATCTTAGAAAATAAGATAGATTTAATTACACTGTTTTTCCCACTGTGCACTAACTTCATTAGTTTTGTACAAGAATATGGTAAACCCTGTTAGTGACCGTGAACACCCATACCTGACATTTGAAGGAGTGTCAAACAGTGAATTATTCAAACAGTGCCTAATTAAGACAGTGAAGTGGAAAAAAAAGTGCCGGTCGAAACAGCAACATACAATAAAAAAACAAAACAGTTCAAATCCCGAAGAAGAAAGGAATCGCGTCAGTGGAGAGTTTGCCCAACTTGAAAAAGTTTCAAGCCCAATATTTAAACATAAGAAGCAAGATGAGTCTTATAAATCCCAACCGCTTATCCCCCACGAATATAATGGGGGAACAAGGGAGGAAGACGACTTTTCTCCAAAAATACGTGACAAGGAGAGTCTTCACTCACGAAAGCAAAAATAGACCACCTAATAACTCGCAAGAAAGACTACGAAAAAAATGTTGCTCTCATTCAAACCATCCACAGACCTAGTGGAAAGAGATGTGGCGAGCAGCTACATCTCCATCACCATATGCAATATCGAACTCACACACACACTCACACTCACACACTCGGAGGTGACTCTTCCCTATTAAGACGACGATATGCCACACAGGATCAATGACAATCGTGGCGCGAATCATGTACATCTTCATACCACACTCTTTGCATAGAAAACTTGCGCGCGCTTCTAAGAGCCACTATCCTATATAGAACTATCACACACTGACCAGGAACAATGTATTATTAATACCGCGCACACATCTGACACGTTATCTCCGCAATAACTACGTATCCATGAGCATATCATAGCATAAGACTTAATAAACTAATAATTATACTACGATCTCAACACTCTTGCGACAAGTATCTATCCTACCCTGCAGACACTGCTACCGGCGATCTAGCACATACACCTATCTCTTCCACAGACGGTACGGTCCCAAAAATCCACCCTAACCACGTATGCTACTAACTGGTGTATTAC
Source organism: Trachelipus rathkii (assembly GCA_015478945.1). NCBI lineage: Eukaryota > Metazoa > Arthropoda > Malacostraca > Isopoda > Trachelipodidae > Trachelipus > Trachelipus rathkii. The sequence goes on from JABUQX010044596.1 coordinate 1,859, forward strand.
AAAATATATAAATATAACCGCAAATACGATACTAGGATTGTATGAAGTGAATGGATATGGTAACTCATAATAATGTTATCAATAAATTTAGATATTTCGAATTATTAGAATAATACACAATCCAGATGATGTTCGTATAGGAATCTTAGGGGTTTTACTTAATGGGTTCATTCAAAAATACAGGTTGAGGGGGCGGAATGTTTTCCGTCAACGAGAAAATATTACGACTAAACGGTTTCGAGAATGCAGGGCTACAGAAGGGGTATTTTAGTAATTTAATTATGGGCATAACTTAGAAGGTTAATTGTAATAATTGTTTATAAATGGAGTAGGGTTGCAAACTATAAATAATAATTATAATAATAGAAATATGAATCATGATGGTATTTATAAAATTATATTATAATAGAAAACACGAATTATAATAATAGGTTATAGGATATGTCAGGAGTACTAACTAAATGATAGGAATATCTAGCAAAATAAATAATCGTGACATTGGTGATCATGCTAATGCGCCGCTATTACAAAAAAACGTTCTCTGATGGGGAGCGGTTTATTCCCCCAATAGAGCGTTCATTCTCCTCTTGAGACAGGAGAAAGTGCGGAGGCAGAGTCGATTTTGTTTAGTATGGTACCTTC
>JABUQX010044596.1:7500-27500 GCA_015478945.1 Trachelipus rathkii
TTACGTCCCGCGATCTGCGCCCACCTGAGGAATTGCGTTAGGTATAGGGACAAGGTGGGTTTACTTTCCATATATTTTAATTTGTTTTTCTTTATGTAATTTTTTTTTATTTATTTATTTATTTTTTTTTTTTTGCCTCTTCCTTATGAAAAAATCATTGCCCATGAGTGGTGGGATCATGTAAATATATATATCTCAGTGATGGGCGAATCCGAATCCGGATTCGATTCGAATCCGAAGGTGCTGGATTCGATTCGGATTCGGATTGCGAGCCTTCCACACACGCGGGATTCGGATTCGATTCGAATCCAAGGTGTGGATCGGATTCGGATCGGATTCGAACACTTTTTACACATACGATCGGATTCAGAGCTCGATTCCGAATCCGGATTCGAATCCGAGTCTATTTCTTGTTTCTACAGGATGTCAAAAAAAACGAAAGCTTAAAATAAAATTGCATCATCATTTAGGAGCCAATCAGGAGCCAACCACAGGAGTGCTGTAGGAGCCAATCAAGATGCATATTTCTATTATTTTTGGCTAATGTTAACGCCATAGGAGAAATAATTTATAGAGAATATGTTAATAAGGACAGAGTCCAATATTGGGCTCGGGCTAAGCCCAATGTCCACCCCCTTAAAATATGACATAAAATTCGGAATTATCAGCCGATTTTGAACCTATTAAACACCAAACTGTAGATTGTTTGCCCTCTAAAACGTTTATTTCCGGTGTTTTTCTGTGTCTGTAGTCATTCTTTCAGGAATAGTCAGTTTTTCAAAAACCCATGTTTTGACATTATTCGTATTCAACTCCCAGAAATTTTTTTTCCGAGAATTATATATATAATACTTATCATATATATAAAATAATATATACTATAGTATATATATTACTATTATATATATATATATATAATATATATATATATCAATTTATAGTATATATATATATATATATATATATATATATAGTATATTATAATAATATATATATATATAGTTAAAACTTTTTTAAAAAATTGATATATATATATATATTATATATTAATATATACATATATATATATATATACTATATATTATATATATATATATATATATAGTAATTAACTTTTTAAAAATTTATAAAAAGGCAAGCTTAAGAAGTAAAATTCAATTTATAGCAGTTAAAGGATAAAGAAATTATTTAATATTAATATATAATACTATATATAATAATTATATATATAGTATATGATATATAATAATAATAGTATAATAATATAATATATATATATATTATAATATATATATATATATATATATATATCTATATATATATATATATATATATATGAATATATCGACCATGGCGTCGCCATGCTTCCTAAGCTGGGAGGGGGTAGCTTAAATTTATTGACACTTATATATATATATATAAAATATATATAATATATAATATAATATATATATATATATTATATATATATATATAATATATATAGTATAATATATATATTATATATAATATATATATATATATACTAAATAATATATCAATATATATATATATGATAATTATATATAATATAGTATATTATTATTATTTAATTAACTAATATAATATAATTATCTTATATATATATATATATATATATATATTATATATACTATATATATATATATATATATATACCGATATATATATATATAATAGACTATAGTAATATATATAATGTATATATCTATATATATAATATAAAGTATATAGTATATATTTTATATCATATATATATATATATATATTACTATATATAATATATATCATATAGATATATATATATATATATATATATATAGATATATATATAATATATAGTATTATATATCTTATTATATATATATATTATATATATATATATATAATATATATATATATATACTATATATATATATATATTATATATATGAAGAAGACATAAAAACTAGAAAACATTTTTATGGTATAATAAATGATTCTAATTTAAAAACAAAAAATTATTTTTTTAAAACAATAGAATTTCAAATACAATATGCAAGATGGAAAATTCACAATATAGAGCAGTTGAAAAATTGATATTATTAAAAAAGTAATTCCTTGTTTAAGGCAATTTATCAACTACTGTTTAAATAAAAATAATCATAAATTAGTCAAAAAAAAATTCTGTGTACACTCGCGTAGCCAGCCCGTTTAACCTGTCGTCGTTCCATAGTACTTCGAGCCAAGTCTTGAAATCCCCCCCCTTTTGCTTTTTTCAAAGAGTTTTTAAAAAAACCCTAAAGAGAGCTCTACCTACAGGTGGGTTCCAAAGTGGGTGTCCGCAAGCCTGTCAGGGTGCCAGCAACATTCTTTTCAATTTCACTTAAAAAGACATCTGAATGCAATCATCGATTTAGTGCATAAAGTGAAGAAATCTCAACGCTGCATTTTTACCTCTTCAGTAGTTCATCTATATGATGGAAGAGAATTCTAAAAATGAAAATGAAAAACGCAACTGAAGCTTCATTTATTGTCAGTTTACATATTGCAAAAAACTGGAAAACCGCATACTATTGCCAAGACATTAATTAAAACCTTGCCTGAAAGATGTTAGTTGCAATTTAGGTCCAGATATGGCCAAGAAGTGATTACCTTGCTGCAGCTATCACCATACTACTAAAGCAAGCGAATTAGACCACAATTTTCAGGACAGCGAGAACGAAATTATAAGAAGATTGAAAACTTGTGAATTTTTAGTTTACAGCTTGATGAAAGTACCAACGTAGCGGGACTTGCGTTCTTCTTGTGTTTGTGAGGTACCCATTCGCAAATGCAAATAGAAGAGAATTTTGATGAGCGAGGTTGCTAGGACTCACACCACTGGACACGTAATTTTTAATGCCTATCGAGAAAAAAAAACCTGTAAGGGAAAATGGTTTGCGAATGGAGCAAGCTGTGTTGGATAATTTGCAGGTGAGGAGAGGCCGCAAGGGTTGGAAAAACGAAGGGAGCTGTGTCTAGGATGAGGCAAGTGGCAGAAAACGCCACCAGCAGTCACTGTGTCATACATCGGCATTCCCTGGCAACAAGAAAGATACCACAAGATTTAAAAGTCGTACTGGATGATGCTGTGAAGATAATTAATCATGTTAAGAGCCGCCCGCTTCAAGCACGCCTTTTAAAACTTACCGCCGAAGATTGGGTATGGATCACTTCCACCTCTTGCTGCACACAGAAGTACGATGGGTTTCAAGAGGAAAGATTTTAGCTAGACTGTTTGAACTAAGCTATGCATTGGTGGTCCCATTTACAGAGCAGTCTTTTATTCAAAAATTAATTGATGTCGATTGGCTGCTTAAATTGGGATATCTTTCCGACAATATTCGAAAAACTAAATGAAACCACCACATCTCTTCAAGGGAAGGGAGGAGCACAATTAAACAAAATAAAAGGTTTGTGCAAATTTTTTTTTATTTTTTGAAGCGTGTGTTAAGAGCAGAGACATCTCCAACTTTCCTCGGTTGCAGGAATTTGTCAACAAATGAGATCCATGTTCAACCGAACTTCCTCGAAAATATTACTGCCCACTTGGAAGGTTGGAAAAAACGTTGATGAGTATTTTCCCGATATTGATGTCTGAGGATGGTCTACAGCTGGATACAAACCGCGTTGCGTGCGACCGGAAACGGTAAACCTACTGGGGAGAACAAAATGAAGCTTTTCAAAATCTTACTGACATCAGTGAAGACACGCGCTTTGAAACGTAAATACCACGAGGGCAAGAAGAGTTATGATTGCAAGGTGTAGCAGAAAAACAATGCTGTTGCAAGATTGCATTTTAAAAAACTTGCGTTTTAATTCCATTTATCTATGTGAGTCTGCATTCTCAACGTATGCTTACATAAAAAAACAGATACAGGAGTAAACTTTCAGCGTCAAGTGATTTAAGGGTTAAATTGACAAAACTTCCCATAAACTTAAAGAAAATAATGAAAAATTCATAAAAACCGTTTCATTCTTCACATAAAGTAAATGTGCATTAAAATTTGCATTGTGTTTTCTTGTTTTCCTAAGACTTTAAGACTAAGTAGTCAAATAAATTTGAGAGTAGGTGCCGCGAATTTTTTTTAGCACAACAAGGGTGCCGCGGTGAAAAAAGTTTGGGAACCCCTGCTCTACTATACTGATGGTGCATGGCTGGGCGAGTAGTATGATCAAAGCCTTTTTCGTCGACGGAAAGAAAGGTTCAGTCTCCTTTATGACTTGGGCAGACAACAATTATTCTTTAGTTCTTCACTACCAATTCTTGTCCTTCCCAAATTTGTACCAAAAGTTCTAGCTCTTTCTTCTAGCCTTCTAAGTGTAAAAACTAAAAATTGAAGCTGTTCTGATTCCTTTAACTCATACATTGTTATCGAGTAGGATGTGCAAAGGTGTAGATATGTTAATGCATAAGCAGTGTATTTCAGTAGAAAAACCGTAAGTCCAAAGAAGAGTTTATAGTCCAGATTACGGAATTAATTAAGGATCTTCTCCAGAACTTCGTGGAGTTGTTGCTGGAATGGCTGCGCGGTGCTGGCTGCCTACCACTATCAATCCGTGTATATTCATATCCCAAGTCCGAGTTGCTCGGCGGATTGATTAGCTTCTTTTAACACTTCATCGGGGATTTTTGCTTCAGTCTATCCGATGGCTCCTAAGCGCATTTCCACAATGAGTGGAAGTGCTGCGAGGGTTTTTGAACGATATCCAAGGTCTTGAATTGGAGAGCATTTACAACCTAGCCATGATGAATGACGACTTACAAGCCGCGGTGGAATGCAACGTTGAAAAGCGCTTTTTTCTTTGTGCGGTATCTCCTTTCAATGGAAGCGTTTCTATGCTTGCATCATTCGCGTACAAATTGCTCCTTAAACACTCTGATGCCCTTATACTGTATATATATTATATATATTATTATATATAATATTATATATATATATATATATATAAATATATATATATATAATATATATATTAATATATATATATATATATATATATATATATATCTCCTTTTGGATAGAGTTGAAGCTAAGGCTAAGAGGCCTATAAGTATCCCAACTTTCTGACTCCCTTGAAACTTCTTTCTCTATCGTGACGTTGTATGCCCTATCTCGTTTTCTGATAGTATGACAACGGCAGGTGCTCGAGGAGAGTTGGACCTCTCGCATGTCTCCACCACTGCATTCGCCCTCGCTAAACACAAGAGCTGCCTTGTTCTCTCATGAAAATTGTGTGAAATATTGGAGACTCAAGGATCACTCTTTGTGGTACCTCCTTCTTTTCCAGCCACATATGTTTTGTGGAACTCCTTGCCTTCTTTTATGTTTCCCGCAATACAATCTCCTGCGTCTATTTAAGTCCCGCGTCTGCCCCCACCTGAGGGAATTGCGTTAGTAAGGGACAGGGTGGGTTTACTTTCCATTGATTTTAATTTATTATTATTTAGTAATTTTTATTTTTATTTTTATTTATGTTTATTTTTTTGCCCCCTCCTCTTTAAAACGGCATTGCTCGTAAGTTGTGGTTATTCATATTAATATATATATTAAATATAAGATATATATTATTTATACTATATATATTATAGATAGTATATATATATATATATATATATACTATATTATAGTATATATATATATATATAATATAATATATATATATAATTATATATAGGTATAGGTATATATAAATATTATGCAAAAGCACGCGAGGGCCAAACTAACGAAGTCGTTGATCTAGTATACCGAATTATGAACGACTACTACCATTTTTATATAAATGTTAAAAAGAGTATAGAAATTAAACAAACTGGACCTTCCTTTTGATATATTTTAGCTGTTCCTTTTAGTACGTAGGAAATGAAGCCATATGAGTAGACTTGTACTCCAAAAACTCTTCAGCATCGCAAGAAGTAAAACACTTCTTGGGGCAGCTGCCCCCCCCTACGGGGGGGAACCCCCGGGGACGCGCCCGACTTCGACTCCGCCCATATATATATATATATATATATTATATATTATATATATATATATATATAGATATTATTTATATATATATACATCATTATAGATAATCCTTATCCCACCTCTGATCTAAAGTTCTAGTATAAATATATATATATATACTATAAATATATATACTTATATATATATAATTATATTATTATTTATATATTATATATATAATATATAGTAGAATTACTAATTATTATAATACTACTATATAGTGAGACTATATCTATCAGAAATATTTAATTTAGCCATGAAATAAATATGTATATCAGGGCAGTACAAAAAATTAGAAATTAAAAAACACAGTTTTAGTTTATATATCCCACATGTGAATATGCGGCACACATACAGAGAAGTTTATTGCGGAGTATCGTATGTGATTAATTCGTGTATAGCAAGGATACACAAGATATCCGGATTCGAATCCGAGATCTCGAGTCGACTCGTCCCGATTCGGATGCTCGGCTATTCGATCAACTTTACATGGATTCGTTCGGATTCGGACATTCTGCTCTTCACACAGCACGGGATTCGCGATTCGGATTCGAATCCGAAGATGCTGGATTCGGATTCGGATTCGGATTTCGAACATTTCCACACACACGGATCCGAATTCGGATTCGAATCCAAAAGTTGCCGGATTCGCCCATGCACTGGATATATAATATATATATAATTATATATATTATAATAAATATATAATAAATTGATATAGATAACAGAACGATATCATCTTATACTTATCATATATACGTGAGCGACGACCCGAGGGAATGAGTGAGTAATCATGATAGAGTATTTATGTATATAACTCTTGCCCTATAGCGAGTGAGAGTTACTTACGCTGTTATACAGGTACCTAGTATAACCTGACAGAATAATATATATATAATATTATATATAATATATATATATATATATATATATATATATTATTATTATTATTATTATTATCCTAAACACCGTGTCCCGCATGAATGCAGGGTGGTGTCAATCGTAGAAAGTATATTTGGTACTCCTACGATTGTTATGGGAAGAGTAAATAGCAGAAGGGGGTTCCCAGCCCCAAGAGCCTTGCGAATATAATACTCATATTGACCAACTGTATCGAAACCTCCACAAGTAGACCAAAAAATCATTTATAACAACAGCTTCTATATATTTAAGTCCAAATTATTTTTTTATTCATTTGTAGAAAAGAACTGATGTGATAATTTTGCTCCTCCTCACCGAAATTATTTCAGACGCCACTTCATTGTCTATTTAAAATAAATATTTTTTTTAAAAGAACTGGAATAAAAATTTTGTTGCTCCTCTTCTTGATTTCGTTAAATAAAATTAATTTTGCGTAATTATAAAATCAAATTATAATTTATAATTTGATTCAATAGAAATTTTTAAATTCATATATAGATTTTGATAAATTTGTTCGCTGATTCTAAATAATAATTTGATCTTAACTCATGCGGAACATCCTTCTTTCTCAAACAAAAATCCAATGAAGATTTCAGCCTTCTTCTTAATCTCTGAACTAGCCTTCTTCATCTCTGAACTAAGATCTTCTCTTTTTTCTTCTCTTTTCTTTCTCTCCTCTTCTTTTTTTTTACACGTCCAACACCGAAAACAGACAACAATAATATATATATATATATATTATATATTATATTATATATTATATAATATATATATATATATATATAATATATATATATATATAGATATATATATATAATATATATATATTATAGATAGATATATATATATATATATAAAATAAAATGAGTGAAGTTTCAATCCACATATATATATATATATATATATATATATATATATATATATATCACGTAGATATATATATATATAATATATATATATATAGTTATATAATATATATCATATATTATATAATATATATATAATATACTATATAAATTATAGTATATATATATATATATATATATATATATATATATATATCTATATATAATGTTATATGAACAAGCAAGAATAGGAAATTTTGAAAACCTTCAACCTCTGAAACTTTTTACGGCTGCTTCATTTAATGATTAAAAATTCTGTCGCGTCGAAGAGCTAAATTGGAAGAGAAGATTGAAAAACTCATGTAACACGAACGTTCGCAGAATTAAAAAAGATTAATGAACACCAGTAAAAGACCCCATGACGAGTGGATAAGAGTGTTTGATGGTCTCAAGCGTAAAGAAATATTACACAAAAAGGTCAAAGAATATAGGAAATGAAAAAAAAGAAAGATAAAAGAAAACGAAACTGAAAGAGACGAAGGAGAAAAAAAGTTGAAGTAATTTCAAAATATCTTGGTCAGGATTTTTTTATCTGAATGGAACGAGAATATAAATCGAATCTGATTGCGACCACAGAATCAAAAGAAATTCTATGGATAGGGTTTTTCAAAGTATTTAGAAAGTATGTTTCAAAAAACATTTTAATGAACTTCATAATTATAATTAATTTATTGGTTTGTTTATGCATTTATTATAAAAAAGTTCGGGTAAAACTGATAATTTACGTCTTACCTTTTGATATTGAGATATAGCGATAAAATTCGATATATCGATTCTTGGATATATCGAGATAATATATATATATAATAAAATATAGTATATATTAATATATATAATATCTAGTTATTGGGTGACACGGTGGATCCACTTACTCTCTGCTGTATGTAGGATTATCCCACTTTGTCTTATACAAATAACATATTCACCACCTAGCTCTTACTTGAGACTGCCTTATACCTACGTAGACTCTAGTACATAACCTACACCTCCGAACATCACTGTCAAGAGATCAATAGCTATACTATTCAATCATCAAACTCAATAATGCTCTCGCCGATCCAGTATACTGATATATATCTAAGTTTCAAATGTCCCAAACGGTTTTGAGATCCATATTAGTCAAGTACAATTAGATCTCGAATCGATCCCATACACGTAACTCATTTACTAGTGAGTGTGAGGTCTAGTTGGGGGGCTCGTGTCATAAGTATCCAGCATAACGAATACCCACGGTAATCCGCCCCGATGTCAGGAGTCGGGGTCTCTCGGCCTCTAGGTGAACGACGGGCTAATCCCCCCCTCCGGGATGGTCTCCGGAACCCGCGCCTTTGAATCGATGTGCCTATATAGGCTAGGCCAATTACAGTGCGTGTCACCCATCCCCTGCGCGGAGTAGTGAAGCAAAGAGTGCGCGCACCGCGTGCTCGCGTCCATCTGCCGGCTGCGAGCCCCATCCGTGAGATAGCGTGCGCAGTGTTCAGGCGGCTCACTCGACCATCTATAGACCGTGGATCGTGAAATCATAGCACAGAATCACACCGTCTCAACGCTGTTTCATCTAGCACTGAGCTGCCGAGAACTAGCCCTATACTTTTACTGAGTAGAGGTTTGAGTTGATGCGAATATATAAAGCAGATATTTTGGATATATGAATGTATAATCAGAGTCTACCATGACTAATTTAAATTTAAATTTGACGCTACAAAATAAAGAAATGTTTTAACAACATCAGCTATATTATACGTATATATATATAATAATATATATTATTATATGATATAATATAATATATATATATATATTATATATATATATAGATATATAATAAATTATATATATATATATATATATAAAATATATATATATATATAATTATATAAGATATAATATAATATATATATATATAAGCAAGATAATATTGGATATATTATTGTAAATCAGAGCTCTTACCATAAATACCTATCCACATTTGCCTTCAATTTTGGGAGTACTATATATATCGTGAGAGAATACTGACACTGGCTTATATCTTAAAAACTTAAATACTCACGCAGTAGTTATTTTAAACTTCAAATAATTTATAAATATTCCTATTTTAAACTTCATTCCTCGGTATCACCTCCTACTTCCATAAGTTTTCAAAACATTACTGGATATGATATATCCAATATGGCTGCCATTTATCTGTCTAGTTGTTTCAATAAAATAATGACAATGGGTATTTCGAAAATAGGGTCGATCGATAACATATATCGGATAAATCTAAAAATAATCGATTGGGTCAGATGAATTATCAGTTAAGCCAAAATCCTTTCCCCGCAGTATTTTTAACAGTATACGAATTTATAATGAATAAGATTTAATGGCATACCTATATCATTAAACGAGCGCAAAATTATAAACTTAATTAAACACGCTTCACTCTTTTTAAATAAATACAATTAAAAAATAGTTCGGAAAAAGATTGAACGAAATTTTTTTAAACCAAAATAAAAATTACTCCCACAAGTCCCATATGAACATTCGGAAGTCCTATAACCAGATCCCACCTATCCATACCTCTCCACTAGTTGCGACCTCATCGAGCCGCAATATGTTATATTGTCAGACATTCCTCCTTAATATTGTTATCGATCGACCCTCATTTCGAATACCCATTGTCATTATTTTATTGAAACAACTAGACAGATAAATGGCAGCCATATTGGATATATAATATCCAGTAATGTTTTGAAACTTATAGAAGTAGGAGGTGCTAGAGGAATGAATTTAAAATAGGAATATTTATAAATTATTTGAAGTTTATAATAACTGCTGAGTATTTAAGTTTTTAAGTGTTTGCAGCATTATCAATCAAATATTACCAAAAATTGAAGGCAAAATGTCAATAGGTAATTTAATAGGTAAGAGCTCTGATTTACATTAATTATATCCAAATTATCTTGCTTATATATATAAAATATTATATATATATAATAATATTATATATATATATATATATATAATATATATATTTATATATAATATATATATTTAGTATATATATATATATATATATATATATATATATAATATATATATTTAATATATATATATATATAATATATATAGTATATATAGTATAATATAGCTGATGTTTTTAAAACATTTCTTTAATTTGTAGGTCAAATATAAATTTAAATTTAGCAGGTAATACCTCTGATTTACATTAATATATCAAAAATATCGTGCTTATATATTTCGGCATCTACTAAACCCTCTATCAGTAAAAGTTATAGGGCTAGTTTTACAGGTACAGACAGTAAAGTTTAGGCTACTTTCACGGTACAGTGAGTAACGAGCCCCTGAAATGGAGTATTAAACCCTTCAGGGGGCTCGAGCCGATGGGGGACGGAGGGGGGAACGTTTCATACCCCGAGGGAGGGGCGGAGGAACCCAGCGACACCCAAAACCAAAGAGAGGGGGGTTCCGGAGACCCTCCCAGGGGGGGATTAGTCCCCCCGTAGTCCACCTAGAGGCCGAGAGACCCGGACTCCTGCCATCGGTGGCGGTTTACCCTTGGGTATTCGTTAGTGATATACCCCAAAAAACAATAAATCATAAAAATTATAGTATGACATTTATTCGCAAAAATCTATTCGTACTCTATAAATCTCAAAAAATATTTATTTATTTGAATTAATATATATATATATAATATATAATATTATATCTATATATTATATATATATTATTATATATATATATATATATATATATATTATATATATATATATATAATATATTATATATATATATGATATATATAATATATATATATACGAATCGATAATCCAAGAATCGATTATATCGATATTTACGATATATCTAAATATCAAAGTAAGACCGAAATGTTCAGTTTTACCGAACTTTTTATAAATAATAGCATAAACAAAACCAATAAATTATAATGAATTATGAAGTATCTAAATTTTTTTGAAAAACATACTTTTAATACTTTGAAGAAACCCTATCATAGAAATTTCTTTTTGATTGCTGTGTCCAATCAGATTAATTCTATATCTCGTTTCATTCAGATAAAAAAATCCTACCAGATATGTAGGAAATACTTTCAAACTTTTTTCTCCTCGTCTCGTTCAGTTTCGTTTCTTTTATCTTTCTTTTTTCTTTCCTATATCTTGACCTTTTGTGTAATATTTCTTTACGCTTAGCAAAAAGACCATCAACACTCTTTCAATCCAACTCGTCATGGGGTTCTTTACCTGGTTGTGCATTAATCTTTTTCTAATTCTGCGAACGCTTCGTGTGGACATGAGTTTCAATCTTCTCTCCAAATTTAAGCTCTTCGCAACGCCGACAGAATTTATTAATATCTAATGAAGCAAGCCGTAAAAAGTTTTCAGAGTTGAGCAGTTTTCAAAATTTCCTATTCGCTTTATAAGATATATATATATATTATGATAATAATTATATATATATATATATATATATATATATATATATATATAATAGTAATATATAGATATATATATATAGTATATATAATGAGATAATTATAACATAGATACTTAGTACATAATTATATTATCTATTAATTATAATAATATATTATATAATATATATATATATATATATTAAATAGTGGAGTGCAATCTTTTTTATCATTTTTATAAATATATATAAAATATTATATATAATAATATATATATATATATATATATATATATATATATATATATATAAAATAGATATCTAAAAACTATCTAATAGCTTGAAATATTTAAAAATTCCAATAAATTTGAATATACAGGCTGACTGTAATTGAAGTTTGCACATGTAAAAGACAAACCAGGGAAACGAAAGAAAGAAAAGAAAAAGAGGGGCTGGAGAAAATATATTAAGAAGAAGGCTGAAATCTTCATTAGGACTATTATCAAAAAGTTCTAAAAGATTTTTGTTTGAGAAAGAAGGATGTTCCGCATGAGTTAAGATCAAATTATTATTTAGAATCAGCGAACAAATTTATCAAAATCTATATATGAAATTTAAATTTCTATTGAAATGAAATTTCAGAATTAAAATATCTTTTGTATAACACAAAAATCTTTTATTTAATACCGAATCAAAGAAGCAGGAGGCAAACAAAATTTCTATTCCAGTTCTTTTTAAAAAAAATATTTATTTTAAATAACAATAGTTGGCGTCTGAATAATTTCGGTGAGGAGGAGCAAAATTATCACATCAGTTCTTTTTCTACAAATGAATAAAAAAATAATTTGGACTTAATATAAGGGGAAAAGGCTGTTGTCTATAAATGAATTTTTTGGTCTACTTTGTGGACGGGTTTCGAGTTACAGTTGTCAATATGATATTATATTCGCAAGTCTTGGGCTGGAACCCCCTTCTGCTATTTCACTCTTTCCCACGGACCAATGAACAATCGTAGGCGACCCAGTACCAAATATACTTTCATAGCGATTGGGACACCCACCCTGCATCATGCGGGACACCGGTGTTTAGGATAATAATAATAATAATAATAATATATATATATAATATATATATATATATATATATATATATTATATATATATATATATAATATATAGATATATATATATATATATATATATATATATTAAATATATAATATATATATATATATATATATATATATATTATATATATATATATATAATATATGATATATATATACTATATATATATATATATATATATATAATTATATCAAATGATGGCGAATCCGGCAACTTTTGGATTCGAATCCAAATCCGAATCCGTGTGTGTGGAAAGTTCGAATCCGAAGTCCGAATCCGAATCCAGCGATCTTCGGATTCGAATCGAATCCGAATCCCGATGTGTCGAGTGTAGAAAATTCTGCGATCTCCCCGAGCTCCGATAACTCGCCATGTAAAAAGGCTTGCGAATCCGAATCCGAATCCCGACCGAATCCGTCTAACGGCAACCTTCGAATCCGAACCCGCGATTCGAATTCCCTTTTTCAATACACAATCACAACCAGTCCCAGTATATTGCAGGGTTTTTTCTTCAAATATTATGGGATAGTATAAATAAAATTGTTTTTTTAATTTCTAATTTTTTAGATATCTGCCTCTTGAGGCTTACACTATTATATTGCGCAGTGCGTGAGAGTTAAATATTCTATTAATATATATATATTAGTATAATATTTATATATATAATACTATATATATATAATATAATATATATTAATAATATATATATTATATAATAGTATATAATAATATATAATTATATATATATATATAATATATATAGAATAATATATAATAATCTATATATATATATATTATAGTTATAATATATAAATAATATATATTAAAAAAAATCTAGAGGGGGGCAGCTGCCCCCCAAGAGTGTTACTTCATTGCGAATAGCCTTGAGGTTTTGGAGTACAGCCCTACATCATATGGCTTCATTTCCTACGTACTAAAGGAAACAACAAAAATATATTTTTTTTTCAAAAAAAAGGAAGCGTCAGATTGTTTAATTTTTCTATACTCTTTTAACATTTAGTTAAAATTGGATTGGAATCCGAAATCGGTAACTAATGCTAAGACTACTATAATTTCGCTCTACTTAGTATTGCATAATATTAGATATACCTGATACCTATAATATATATAATAATCTATATATTATTATATATATATCATATATACTATATATATATATATATATATTATATATATAATATATATATATATATATATATATATATATATATATATATTTATGCATAGTATTTTAAGAGTGTGAAGCTTTCAAAAGACCTTCAAAAGGAGGGGAGAAAAAATAAACATAAATAAAATAAAAATAAAAATTACATAAAGAAAAACAAATTAAAATGAATGGAAAGTAAACCCACCCTGTCCCTTACCTAACGCAATTCCCTCAGGTGGGAGCAGACGCGGGACTTAAATATAGATTGAATATTACAGGGAAAACAGAAAAAGGCAATGAATTCCACAAAACAGATGTGGCGGGAAAGAAGGAGGTACCACAACGAGTGATCCTTGAGTCTCCAATATTCACACAATTTTCATGAGAGAACAAGGCACCTCTTGTGTTACGAGGGCGAAGCAGTGGTGGAGGAATGCGAGAGGTCAACTCTCTCGAGCACCTGCCGTTGTCATACCTATAGAAAAGAGATAGGGCAACAACGTCACGACGCAGAGAAAGAAGGTCAAGGGAGTCAGAAAGTATGGGATACTTTTAAGCCTCTTCAGCCTTAACTTCGACTCAACCCAACCTCTATATATTATAATATATATATATTATATATATATTATAGTATATATATATATGATAATATATATATATAATTAATATATTATATATTATATATATATATCTACTAAATATATTATATACGAGCACAAGTTTTCATCAGAGTGTTTTAAGAGCAATTTGTAGAATGGATCAAGCATTAGGAAACCCTTTCCATTGAAGAGATTACCGCCACAAGAAAAAAAGCGCTTTCAGTTGCATTCCAGCGGCTTGATAAGTCGTCATTCTCATGCTATGATATTGCTCTCCAATTCAAGACCATTGGATATCGTCAAACCTCCGCCCAGCACATTCAAACTCATTGTGGGAAAATGGTTAGGAGCCATCGGATAGATGAAGAAAAAAATCACCGATGAAGTGTAAAAAGAAGCTAATCAAATCGCCGAGCAACTGGACTTGATCTGAATATACCACCGGATTTTTGGTAGGCAGCAGCACCGCAGCATCCATCCAGCAACAAATTCCACGGAGTTCTGGAGAAGTTCCTTAATAATTCCGTATCTGGATTCTATAAACTCTTCTTTTGGAATTACGGTTTTCCACTGAAAATACACCTGCTTATGCATTACAATCTACATCCTTTGCACATCCCTACTCATAACAATCGAGCAGTAAAGGCAAAACCAGCCATTGTTATAGTTTTTACCACTTAGAAGGCATTGAAAAAAAGAGCTAGAACTTTGGATACAAATTTGGGAAGACAAGAATTGAGTAGTGAAGAAACTAAAAGATTATTGTTGTCTCCCAAAGTCATAAAGGAAGACTGAACCTTTCTTTCCGTCGACGAAAAAGGCTTTAGATCATACTACTCGCCCAGCCATGCACCTCAGTTATTTAGAGCTATGGGCTGTTCCCCAACGTTTTCTTCACCGCGCGCACTCCTTGTTTGTCGTCCTAACAACAAAATCTTTCTCGGCACCTACTCTCAAATTGTATGTTGACTCTTAGTCTTAAGTCTTAGAACAGGAATCACATGCAAATTTAATGCGCTCATTTACCTTTAATGTTGAAGAATGAAACGGTTTTTATGAATTTTTCATTATTTCTTTAAGTTTATGGGAAGTTTTGTCTATTTAACCCTTAAATCACTTGACGCTGAAAGTTTACTCTTGTATCTGTTTTTTATGTAAGCATACGTTGAGAATGCAGACTCACATAGATAAATGGAATTAAAACGCACATGTCTTTTTAAAGCAATCTTGCCAATGGCATTGTTTTTTGCATATACTTTCATCCAGAACTCTTCTTGGCCCCATCGTGGTATTTAAGTTTCAAAGCGCTGTCTTCACTGATGTCCAGTAGATTTTGAAAAGCTTCATTTGTCATCCCAGTAGGTTTACGTTTCGGGTCGCACGCAAACGGGTTTTGTCATCCAGCTGTAGACATCCTCAGAATCAATATCGGGAAAATACTCATCAACGGTTTTTTCCAAACCTTCCAAGTGGGCAGTAATATTTTCGAGGAAGTTCGGTTGAACATGGATCTCATTTGTTTGACAAATTCTTGCAACCGGGGAAAGTTGGAGATGTCTCTCTCTTTAACACACGCTTCAAAAAAATTAAAAAAAAAGATTTGAAAATGTTTTTATTTTGTTTAATTGTGCTCCTCCCTTCCCTTGAAGAGATGTGGTGGTTTTCATTTAGTTTTTCGAATATGTCGGAAAGATATCCCAATTTAAGCAGCCAATCGACATCAATTAATTTTTGAATAAAAGACTGCTCTGTAAATGGGACCACCAATGCATAGCTTAGTTCAAACAAGTCTGGCTAAAATCTTTTCCCTTGAAAGCCACCGCACTTCTGTGTGCAGCAAGAGGTGAAGTGATCCATACCCATATCTTCGGCGGTAAGTTTTAAAAGGCGTGCTTTGAACGGGCGGCTCTTAAACATGATTAATTATCTTCACAGCATATCCAGTACGACTTTTAAATCTTGTGGTATCTTTCTTGTTGCCAGGGAATGCCGATGTATGACACAGTGACTGCTGGTGGCGTTTTCTGCCACTTGCCTCATCCTAGACACAGCTCCCTTCGTTTTTCCAACCATTGCGGCCGCTCCATCACTGCAAATATCTACACACTTGCTCCATTCCAAACCATTTTCCTGTACAAATTTCTCGATAGCATTAAAAATTACGTCGCCAGTGGTGTAAGTCTCAAGCACCTCGCTCATCAAAAGTTCCTCTTCTATTTGCATTGCGAATGGGTACCTCACAAACACAAGAAGAACAGCAAGTCCCGCTACGTTGGTACTTTCATCAAGCTGTAAACTAAAAAATTCACGTTTTCAATCTTCTTATAAGTTCGTTCTCGACTCAACTGTCTCTGAAATTGTGTTAATCGCTTGCTTATATAGTGGTATTTTGATAGCTGCACAGTATCAATCGTCTTGGCCATATCTGACCTAAATTGCAAACTAACATCTTCAAGGCAAGGTTTAATAAGTCTTGCAATTTAGTATGCGGTTTTCCGTTTTTGCAATATGGTAAACTTGGACAATAAATGAAGCTTTCAGTTGGCGTTTCATTTTCATTTTTAGATTTATCTCTCTATATATAGATGAAACCTACCTGAAGAGATAAAGCGCGGCGTTTGAAGATTTCTTCACTTTTATGCACTGAATCAGAATGACTGCATTCCAAATGTCTTTTTATTTTGGATGGGACTAAGCAGCCATTAGCAACGACTTTATGATAGTTAACGCATTGTCCTTCGGGTGCCTGTTCATTCCCAACCGGAACAAAGCCAAACAAAGTAAGGTAGCTAGGGTAATATTTTCTCAGACTGTATACATCAGAAATTTTTTGACAATTATTGATTATTTATTTAACAGTGTTGATAAAATTTGCCTTAAACCCAAGGAAATTACTTTTATAATAATCAATTTTTCAACTGCTCTATATTGTGAATTTCCATCATTGCATATTGTATTTGAAATTCTATTGTTTTAAAAAAATATTTTTTTTTTTAATTTTGAAGTCATTTTAATTATCCATAAAAATGTTTCTAGTTTTATGTCTTCTTATTATATATATATATATATTATATATATATATATATATATATTATTATTATATAATATATATATGAATATATATATAGAGAATATATAATAAGATATATATATAGTGGTAGTATATATATATATATAATTATTATATATATATATTATATATATATATATATATAATATATATATATATATAATATATATATATATATTAAAATATATTATATATTATAATATATATATATCATTATATATTTATATTTATATATATATGTACTATATATATTTATATATATCTGTTAATATTAATATAATTATATATATATATTAATAATATATATTATATATATTTTATAATATATAATATTTATATATATATATATTATATAAAATAAATATATATATATATATATATTATATATTTATATATATATATATAATATATATATATATATATATATATATATATACTATAGTATATATATATATATATATTATTATATATATGTATATATATAGTATATATATATAATATGAATAATATTTTATTATATATATTATAATATATATATAAAAGTTCATAAAAGTTTTAAGCTACCCCCCCAGTTGGAACTGGCGACGACCCATATAATTATTATAATATTAATATATTATATATATTATATATATATTATATATATATATATATATATATAGTTATATATATAATATATAAATATGTATTTATTATATATAGATATATATCAATATATATATATATTTATATTTATATATATTAGTATAAATATTAAAAAATTTCTTGGATCCTTTAACTGGCTATAAAATTGAATGTTTAATTCTTAAGCTTGCCTTTTTATAAATTTTTAAAAAAGTTATATAACCTATATATATATAATTATTTATATATATATATCATATATTATTATATATATATATAGTATATATATATATATAATAATATATTAATTTTTAAAAGTTAATTAACTAAATATAGTATAGTATATATATATATAATATACTATATATATATCTATATATATATATATATATATTATTATATAATATATATTATATATATATATATATAATATATAATATAATATAATATATATATATATTTATATATATATATATAACTATATAATTTCGAAAAAAAAATTCTGGGAGTTGAATCGAAAAAATGTCAAAAAACATGGGTTTTGAAAAAAACTGAATATTCTGAAGAATGACTACAGACACAGAACAACACAGAAATAACGTTTTGTATATATATACTCTATATCTACAGTTTGGGTGTTATAGGTTCAAAATCGGCTGATAATTCCGAATTTTATGTCATTTTAAGGGGGTGACAATTGGCTTAGCACGACCCAATATGACTCTGTCCTTATTACATATTCTTCGATAAATTATTTCTCCTATGCGTTAACATACGCCAAAATAATAGGATATATATCTATCTCTTCCTACAGCACTCCTGTGTGGCTCCTAAATGGTGAAGCATTTTTCTCTGTTTCTTTTTTTTTTTTTTTTTTGATGATTTTTTCCTGTATAAACAAGAAATAGACTCGGATTCGAATCCGGATTCGGAATCGATCTGAATTCGAATCCGTATGTGTAAAAATGTTCGAATCCGAATCGAATCGATCCCGAATCTGGATTCGAATCCGAATCCGAATCCGCGTGTGTGTGGAAAGGCTCGAATCCGAATCCGAATCGAATCCAGCACTTTCGGATTCGAATCCGAATCTGGATTCGGGGAT
>JABUQX010044596.1:40000-45000 GCA_015478945.1 Trachelipus rathkii
TGGTGCGAAAGTGTTCAAATTTTTGCTGCAGAAATAGCAAATGATCATTTAGCTGTTTATGTGAAGCAGGTTCTCCTTCCCACAAAGGGTCATCCGGATCCTCATCTGTTTTCACTGTTAGTGAAGCACTTCCATGTAGTTTCAAAAATGAATTTGGAGTCAGAGGTACTAGATCCAGAGAGGACTCCACATAGGTCAGAGGCCTGTTGTTTATTGAATTTTGAATGCTGGAAAGTAAAGAAATCATATCAAAATATTTTAATTTAGAACGACCTACTGTTTTGTAGATGCAATTCTTCAGGATACGAAGCATTCTCTCCCATGCAGAACCCATCCACGGTGCGTACAGAGGCAGTCTTACATGTTTAATGTTGTTGATTCTCATATGCTCCTGAAATTCATCTGAAATTAAAGAATTTTCTATAGCATTACCACCGAGAGCAAAAGTTCTGGCATTGTCAGAATACAGAAAATCTACAATTCCATAAATGTTTGTGAAACGCATGAAAGATGATAAAAATGATTGAGTGGACATATCAGGTAATAGGTCTAAATGAACTGCACGTATATTCAAACAAGTATAAATTAATATATACATTTTCTTTTCTACAGAGCCGTCTTTTATCCAAAAATGAGAGGTGAAATCAACTCCAGTATGCTTAAATGGTCTGAAAAAATCCATTTGAGCTTGTGTGTAATTTGTAAATTTAGGATAATTGAAAGTGAAAGAATTATATTTTTTGCAAATAAGACACGACTCAATGATGTTTTTGACTGTTTGACGTGCTTTAGTGATCCAAAACCCTTTCAAACGTACCATATTTAATGTAGTTTGAAGTCCCAAATGTTTGCATGCAAGATGACAATCAGAAACAATGAGCTTTGTGAGATGGTGTTTTTTACTAAGCAAAATAGGATTAATAATATTATAATCATAGTAATTAGTTTTAGCTATTCTACCTCTGGTTCTTAAAAAACCATTGTCATCTAAAAATAAATTTAATCTTTTAACCAATTCTGGTACTTTATCAGAAGGTGATTTTAAGAATGCTATTTCTTTTTCAAAATCGATATTTTGCATTATTTTTAACCAATATTCTTTACTTCTAAGATGGAAATCTTTATTTTGCTTTTTAGTTTTGAAAATGAATTGGAACACGTATGCTGTTACTCTATGTAACTTATGCAAACTTGAAAATTTATTAATATCCAAAATAGGTTCTACAGAATCATTTTTTAATACGATATTGGTTACGATATGTGTATCGATTAGCATTTTACTTTCTTCTGATAAACATTTTAATTCATGCTTGGGCCATTGGTTTTTATCTAATGAAAGCCAAGATGGTCCCTTTTCCCATATTTGAAATTTATTGGAAAATTCCCTAAAGGAAATTCCCCTAGTTACTAAATCTGCCGGATTTTGTGAGGTCTCTACATAGAGGAAATTAATCGTTGAACTAAATTCCTTTAATATTTCCGATTTTTTATTTTTAATATCGCTCAACCTATTTCTTATAAAAATTTGTTTAGTTTTAATTTTAGGAGATAGAAGCCAAGCTAATATTATTTGAGCATCGACAAATATGTTTATTTCTTTAAAGTTATAATTGAAAGCAGAAAGTATTTGAGGAAGACATTTAAATGCCAAATATACTGCCAATAGCTCAAGAGTAGGCAAAGTTCTATTTTTTAAAGGAGCAACTTTTGCTTTCGATAATAATATATATGATTTACATTCAGAGGCAATATACATTACAAAGCCATAAGCTGATGCTGAAGCATCACAAAATATATTTAAAGTAGCATTGTTATCATAATCGAAAACAAATCGATTAAATGAAAGATTTTTAAGCAAGATCAAATCGTTACTCAATTTTCGATATTGTGCAGAAATATCGGAACTTACCCTTTCATCCCATTGAGTCTGAACCTGCCAAGTTTGTCTCATCAGAAGCCTACCCTTTATAGTTACAGGCAAAAATAATGACAGGGGATCAAAAACCTTGGATATTTGGGACAATAACTCACGTTTAGTTTCGATACTACCTGCTATGTTGAAATCATCAAGAGCCATTGTATCCGCTTCCATATTATATAGATATCCCAAAATTCTTTCGTTTTCACAACCATGCATCTCAGCACGGTCGTCTTCTATCATGAGGTCTTTGAGCCTTTTATGATTCGTATTCCAGGAACGTAAATAGAAACCACCCTCTTCCATCCTTTCAACCGATTCTCTGTAAAGGGTTTCAAGAATAGTTTCATCAGAATGACTATAAATGAGATTGTCTACATAAAGAAAATTTTTTAAAACATGAGAACAAAGATCATTAGTATACTTATCTGTGTGATATTTGATGACGTAATTCAAGATGAATGGAGAAGAAGCCATACCAAAAATAATTGTGGCATATCGATATGTGATTAATTCTTGATTTTTATCATACCATAGGAATGCCAATCGATTCTTATCTTCTTCTAATTTTAATCTGATCTGAAGGAAGGCAGATTTTACATCTGAAACGATAACATATTTGTTACACCTAAAATTACATAATATTTTAAATAAAGAACTCATAAGATCAATGCCCGGAAAAGCAGCTTCATTCAGAGATGGATTTGCGTCTGTTTTAAGGCTACAATTAAATACCGGTCTGACCTTAGTAGTTATCTGTTGCACTTCCTTTATTATTGGTCTGTGTGGTATCCAGACATAATTTTTTAGTTGGTCAGGAAGCACATTTATTTTTTCGATTATACCTTCATTTAATTGTTGTGTGAATACTTCAGAATATCGATCGATTAAATCACGATCTTTTAAATTTTTATACACTCGCTTTACTGCTGAAATGGCTACGTGGTAGTTAGAAGGTACTTTGTTAATTTTGTCCTTGTACCAAGGTAACTCTACATAATAATGACTATCATCACGCAGCTCTATTCCCTTTTCAAACTCGTGTATGAGTTTTTTATCGATATCGCTGATATCATTACTATCAACAATACCTATAGATTCTAAACTATACAAATTTTCCAAACCTAAATCTAAGTCTGGATTATTTTTTACAAAATTCAGAGGATTGAAATAAGAAATAATAGGATTTATAATGTCATGTACTAACTTAGAACAATTTATTTTATTTTTTGATGTCACAGTTGGAGTTTCGATATTTTGTATAGAAGAATCGATTATATCATAATCTAGTCATGACACAGGCGACTCTTCCTGAGATGCAGTTTCATGATCAGGCATATTTGACTGATCTTCATTTAAGAAATTTCTGATATCCCCTAAGGGAATCAAACCATCACTCACCTCGATAGCTGTACCTTTCATGCATTGGGTAAAAGTAAACTTGCTATAATGCTGTAAAATATCGACCCCTATTAATCCTTCGATATTTTCAAATTTGTCATTTCGTACGTTTGTGAGAAATTTATTAGATAATTTATACTTACTCATTTTCATGTCATGAACAGCCTGATCCAAACCTTTCACTGAAAAGTTAAGATCTACGTCATCAATGAAAAAAGGAAGCTTTAAAATTTTATCTTCTATATAGGTGTCTATGTAGACCCTTTTTAATATTTTATGATGTGACCCTAAAAATGTTTTTATTTCATTAGTGCTATCTTTTACACTGTTTTCATCAATTTGCAGTTTCCGCAAAACACTAGGCTTTAAAAAACTACATTGTGATCCTAAATCTGTGACACAATGTAAAATAGCATTTTTATTTTTATTTTTAAGTTTTAAAGACATTGTAGGTAGCAAATTTTGCTGCAAAGCAGCCTCCCCAATATTTATAGCAATATTACTTACTAGTTTTCCCTGTATCTTCTGATTTGATGTTTCTCCAGCTCCGGCTCCACCTTTTGTCTCACAATCTGCTAGAAGAGATTTACTACATAAAGCTGAAATATGAGAGTGAGAATTACAAATGAAACAAGGATAACGTAATTTATTTTGAAGACCATAACACGAGGAAGCAAGGTGTTTATCGCTACTACATCTGTAACATAAGCCCAGACTCTTACATTGAGCAACTCGTTCTTTATTGGTTGCATAATTATTACACTTAAACATAGAATGTTCTTCTTGACAAAATTTGCAAATCTTTTTAGTACTCAAATTAACCTGGTTTTCAGCTACAACCTCTTCCCTATTACTACTAAAATTAACATTAGTTTTATTTTGGGATTTAGCTTTTACGCTATTTGAATTTTTATTTTGGTTATTAAAATAAGTTTTATTAGCAAAAAAAGAAGGTTTCTGAAATTTTGTTCTAGAAAATATTTTTAATATTTCAAATGAATAGTCAAAAATGTGATTAATAGATGGGTACATCGAACTACATTTATTAACGAGTTCTCGTTTTAATGAAACAGGAAGTTTGCTGAAAACTATATTACTTAATAATACGCAACCCGGAGTTTCGGGAATGAAAAAATCTAAGTTGAAATTTTGTAAATCGTATGTCATAGCTCTGACGTCATTTAACCATGTGCGTGCTTTCTCATACTGATATTCATCAATATTGGGAGCACGAGTGATTTTAGTTATAATTTCATCTACTATATAAGGTATATCTAAAAACTCCTTTTTTAGCAAGTTTAAAGCTATGGCATAATTTTCATTGGTATTACTTAAATGCTGAATGACTTGAAAAGCATAATCTTGCAAATATGATTTAAGATATGACAATTTAGCCTTATCAGTCAGTGAAGACTTACATCCTATTAAATTATCGAACTGTGAAAGAAATGAATTAAATTTGTCCCTATCCTCATTGCCGTGAAAAATCATGCATTTCAATGCAGGAGGGTTAGGTTCACGTTTTAATGGCAAAGCATTTTCATTTGAAGCATTATTATGAATATGTTGTTCATTAATTTTTGCTAAATTTTCTACTCTACTGATTTTAATTCTAATATCATTTTGATACTCAAATTGCCCATCTATCTCTCTACCAAACAAAGATTCATCTAAATCAAAT
>JABUQX010044596.1:67500-75000 GCA_015478945.1 Trachelipus rathkii
AACAATAATAATAATAATAATTTAAATAATATAATAATAATAATAATAATAATAATAATAATATAATATACTAATAATAATAATAATAATAATATAATAATAAATAATAAAATTAATATAATAAAATAATAATAATTAATAGAATAATATAATAATAATAATAATAATATAATAATAATAATAATAATAATAATAATAATAAATAATAATAATAAAATAATAATAAAATAATCAATATAAATAATAATAATAATAATAATAATTTTTATTAATTTATCATAACCTTACCTAATTATCATAATCCCAACACAAGTAATTGCAAACATAACAAAGTTTTATCCAACATAAATAACAATAACAAGTTTCATCCAAACAAAAGATAAAATAACAAAGTTTTACCAAACATAACATAAAATAAGTTCTTCCTTGAATAAAATATCATAGTAAAATGTATAGTTTACGATTTAAGCAGTAAATAGTAAACAGTAATCAAGAACACCCGTACGCCTCGCCGCGGCCCTCTACCACCCCGTCCATGCCCTTGATCTATTGATTCTAATAATTCAAGTCACATTTCGAGGTGAATCATTTTCGGCAAAGACCATGAAATAAAAAGTTCTTTAAATACTAACCATCGAATATAGGCTAAAGTGCAAAAGTTTTCAACATTAATAAGCTAACAAACCATTAACCAGAACTTAGATATAATGTAAAATGACCAACCTAAAACCCTTTCGCCATGAATCAACTACTAACCATTAACAAAGTTCATGACTTTAACAACAGTAAATACCTAGCAAGCGTACAAAGCGTCACCTATTCAGACTTTTTCAAAAGCATATTCTACATAGCAATGTTAATTTTACATTCACATAGTAATATACGTCGCATTCCGAGTATCATTTCGGATAAACCTAGCACAAAAATGGTTCTTTATATACTAACCATCGAATATATGCTAACATAACAATGGTTTCATTTACACATTAATAAAGCTAACATAAGATAACCATATGAACTAAGAAATAATGTACAACGACAAACTAACACAACTTACGCCCACGAAATAAACTGTATAACATTAACAAAGTTCCACACTTAACACCAGTAAGTAACAAACATGCATACAAAGCGTAACCTAGTCAATACTTTTCCAAGAAATAATATACATCATAATCTAAGTTATTTTACACTTTAACCAGTAATATTACACATACACACAACACAAAAACAATTATCATAACCCTTCGTCTAAAATTATCATACAGACCAACGATAACTTGTAATCATTAACAATAGTTATTTATCTCAAACATAACTGAAAAAAGTTTCTTTGAATAATATATCATAGTATTGTAAAGTTGCACTTGATTGTAAATGCGTAATCAGTAAATTCAGTATAATCATAAATCAATACCATCAACACTTTCTATCCCCTCTCCTCCATATCTTTTGATCTATTGATTATTGATTTCAATGTCAACAATTTCGGAGTATCATTTTCGGATATTACATAACACAAAATAAGTTCTTTATTATTCTAACATCAAATATATGCTAACTGTAACAACGATTTACATTATAAAGCTTAACATATACTATTACCTGAACTAAAGAATTAATGTACAACGACAAACCTACAACACTATACGTATGAATAAACTACTAACATTAACAAACATCCGCACTTAACAACAGTAAAGTACCTAACATTTCGTACAAAACGTAACCTATTCACCTTTTTCAAGCATTCTCCAAGTTAATTCTCTCAACAACAACAATAAACTGGTCTTAGTAAGTGCTTGTGTCAGCATCGAACCGACCCTCCAATGTGGCAGTTATTGCCAAACGAACTCGTTTGGTATTTAGGCCATCCTTGATGTTGTTATACCACGATCGATCTGGTGCGGCATCCTTGTGCCCTTGTGACAGGATATTGTCAAATGGCGCAATGTTCTTCAGGTAGGTCCGTTCTACACCGCCTATGTGACTCTAAACACACCGGTCGGAGCATGACGTGTCCGACCCTCGTGTGAGTCCTAGCGCGGATCATCTCTGATGGAATTCGTGGTCTGCGGCACGGTCGACGTTTGGCGGATTATTTCAAGTTGTAAAGAGAGAGATAAATCTTGGGATAATGCTGAAGGTGTAAGGTTACGTTATTGGTACCGGTGTTTTAGGTAACTTTACTGTTGTTTAAGTGGGGGTTAGTTTGTTCATGTAGTAGTTTTATTCACTATGGTGTGGTTAGGTTTGTCGTTGTAGCATTAATATTCTTCAGTTCAGGTTATGTTATGCTTAGCTTTATTAAGTAAAAATCGTTGTTACGTTCGCATAATTTGATGGTTAGTATATAAAGAACTTATTTTTGTGTTATGTTTATCGAATGATACTCGAAATGTGACATGAATCAAAAGATCAATAGATCAAAAGTCATGGTGGGAGGGGTGGGAAAGGGTTGATGGTTTGATTTACCGATGTACTGATTTACTGATTTACTGCTTTAAAATCAGTGAACTATTACAATTTACTATGATATTTTATTTCAAGAACTTATTTTAGGTTATGTTTTGGATAAAATTTGTTATGTTCTACAGTTATTCGTTGGTCTGTATGATAATTAGACAAGGGTTATGATCATTTTTTGGTTAAATATTATCTGTGTTAATAGTAAAAATTAACGTTAATAGATAGAGTATGCTTGGGAAAAGTTGACTAGTTACGCTTTGTTATGCAATGTTTGTTACTTTTACTGTGGTTAAGTGTGGAACTTTGTTAATGTTACAGTTCTATTCGTGCGTCGTTGTGTTTAGGTTTTGTCGTGTATCTTATTTTGGCTAGTTTCTCATATGATGCTATTTTAGCTTTATTAATGTGAAAACATGGTTATGTTAGCATATATTTTCGATGGTTAGTATATAAGGAACTCATTTTTGTGCTAGGTTTATCCGACACTGATATTCTCGACTAATGCGACGTAATCAATAGTGCTCTAATGTAAAATTAACAGTGCTATGTTGAGATATGCTTGAAAAGTCTGAATAGGTGACGCCCTTTGTACGCTTTGTAGGTATTTTACGTTGTTAAGTAATGGACTTTTGGTTAATGTTACGTAGTTTATTCATGCGAAAGGTGTGTTAGGTTTTGTCATTGTACATTATATTCTAAGTTCTGGTAATGGTTTGTTAGCTTTATTAATGTGAAACCTTTGTTACTTTAGCATATATTCGATGGTTAGTATAATAAAGACTTGTTTTTATGATATAGTTTACGCCGAAATGATTACTCGAATGTGACTTTGAATTTTAGATCAATAGATCAAGGGGTCATGGATGGGTGGGTAGAGGGGCGGGAGGGTACGGGTGTTTTGATATACTGATTTCTGTATAGTACCTGCTTTAAATTCGGTATAACGTAAGTTAGCATTATACTATGATTTTATTCAAAGAACTTATTTTTATGTTATGTTTGGATAAAACTTTGTTATTTTTATCTTTTGTTTGGATGAAACTTTGTTATTTTTATTTTATGTTTGGATAAAACTTTGTATGTTTGCAATTATTTGTTGGGGATTATGTATATTTAGGTAAGGTTATGATACATTTTTTGATATTATTATATTATTTATTCATTATATTATTATTATTATTATTATTATTATTATTATTATTAAGTTATTATTTATTATTATTCATTAATTATTATTTATTATTATTATTAATTATTATTATTATTATTATTTAATTTTTTCATATATATTATTATTTTTATTAATTTATTAATTATTATTATTCATTATTATTATTATTATTATATTATTATTCATTATTATTAGTTATTATTATTATTATTATTATTATTATTATTATTATTATTATTATTATTATTATTATTCTTATTATTATTATTATTTTTATTATTTATTATTATATTATTATTTTTATTATATTTTTATTATTATTCATTAATTATTTATTTATTTATTCAAATTATATTTTATTTTTTATTATTATAATATGTTATTATTATCTATTATTATATATTATTATTATTATCTATTATTATTATTATTATTTTATTATTATTATTATTATTATTATTATTTTATTATTATTATTAATTATTATTATATTAAAATAAAATTATTTTTATAATTAATTTAATATAAATATTATTATTATTTTATCATTAGTACTAGTAATAATAATAATATTGATTATTGTTAAATTATTAATATTATTATTATTATTATTATTATTATTATTATTATATTATTATTATTTTTATTATTATTATTGTATTGTTCGTATCACACACTCAAAGTAAAGAAGAATAATAACGGTAAAGGACAAAAAATGTCAACGTTCATTCTATACCAACAATATCCAAAACTCTTAAGCTGACATAATCGCCCCCCTTTTAAAATTGCTCAACGAATCATTTTTGACAAGAAATTTTTGCTAATTTTTCCAAATATGTTCAAGACAGCAAAAGTAATCCCAATACCTAAAAAGGTGACACTCTAGCAACAATTATGGACCAATCTGCTATTATTACAACTACGATTAGTAAAGTATTTGAAAAAATAATTTTAAATTCGTTTAAACGATAATACTTTAAGATCAAACAAATATTCCTCAAAGAACACAGTTTGGATCTATAAAGGACGCCAACTTCTGAGCACTTATTGCTTACCGGAAAAAGTTACGAAATATAGAACATAGAGACTCCTTCTGCATATTAATAGAATTTTCACAAAGCTTTACTGCACATGATTGGTCATGACTACTATTATGTACTACCCAAATCTCGACTACTATTTGGTACGTCCTTTCGCGCTTTCGAGATTTCAAAGTCTTCCAGTTATTACGACTACAAAGTAACAAACAGAAGGCTGTTTGAATTAATTTACTTTCACTTTCTATTTTTTTCTAAAATACAAGAATATATTCAATTATCTTTAATTTCATTAATATTACTTAAGAAAATATCTAACATGGAAACTAAGAATAAGTTAAATTTGGTTTGGTTAGGTTATGTTAGGTTAGGTTTTGTTAGGTTAGGTTTGGCTAGGTTAGGCTAGGCTAGGTCAGATTAGGTTAGGTTAGGTTAGGTTTGGTTAGGTTAGAGTTAGCTAGGCTAGGCTAGCAGGCTAGGTTAGGTTAAGTTAAGGTTAGGTTAGGTTTAGTTAGGTTAGGTTAGGTTAGGTTAGGTTAGGTTAGGTTAGGTTAGGTTAGGTTAGGTTAGGTTAGGTTAGGTTAGGTTAGGTTAGGTTAGGTTTATTATATACTGACAGATTTCCTTAGTAATTAATCTTTTGACATTTTAGGAGCATGGATTGTTAAAATAAAATAAGTATTATAAACAAATTTAAGATTATAAATTATAAAATTATTAAAACGTATATGAAATTATGGTTAATTTAAGGCAGATGGATATTAACTTTTATTTTGGCCACCCCCAAAATCAACAAGACCATAAGCTTCGCAATCCATTTGGTGAATTTTGAAATTAAAATTGTTAATATAATAATATAAATAGGTGCAGAAATTATTCATTATTACAGAGAGTGTAACACAGTTTCGTGTTTAACACGTGTTAAACAGGAAGTTTTAAAATTTTAATTAAAAAATATTAATATAATTTTTTTGATTTGTAAAGCTAAGGAAACTCATCTTGAAATTTCTGGGGACTTAATAATTTGTATGTGATTTAATTAAATGGAAAAATATTTTACTTCTCTCATTATATACCAATGGAGTTGAGTCCGATTATTATTTAATTTACAAAATTTTAATAATTTTGCCTTTTCTTGGTTATTAATCATCAGTTATAATTATTAATAAACTCACTTTCTTGCAATACTAATAATTAACATCTTTTAAATTACTGACATAATTTAAAAGGTGATTTTCCATTAATTATTTTAAATATAAAGATCTTTATTTTATCTGTATATAAAACATAAATAACGGAAATTATTTGTCCAGAGTATAGTATCGTAAAAATTGGGTTGATATCAGGGTTGGAAAAAATACCCGAGTTTGAACAAAAAAAACCACCCAGTGATTTTTGTTGGTTTCTATTGGGCATTTTTGGGTTTTATCGGCTTTTTTGGGTTTTATTGGACTTTTTAAAATTTCTATTTTTGAGGAAAAATAAAAGGATCAATAATTAAATTGGTTTTTTTGTAATGTTATTTCAGTATTAATTTGATAAATAATTAATAATAGGTATAAAATTTACAAATTAAACATGTTATTTGGTAACAGACAAAGTCCAATTCCCACAGCTGAAAGAATTCATTGCCTAATTGGTGAAACTTGTAAAGTAAATGGTATTGCTACTGTTATAGGTTATTGATAGTAATGACATAAACAGACTATCTTAATAAAGTAATTAAGTAATATATTTAACTTATATTTATTCCAAAACTTCGAACATTGTCCGTTATCATAATCTGATGCTATCGGAAACTAGTAACTACGCTTACCAATTAGTTCAGTAGTTGGTACCTACGAAACTAGGCTGGATTGCACTGGATACCTCCCAAAGAGCTGGCTCACTAACCCCCACGTCTGTGGTTTTTATGAAAATTGGAAACTTTGGACAAAAAAAAAATACAGTATATCTATATAGTCACTTTTTTTTTTAAAAATGACTGATTCACACTGTAGAATATATATATATATATATATATATATTTATATATATATATAATATATATATATTATATATACTATATATATAACTATAACTATATATATATATATATATTTTATAATCATATATATATATTATATATATATTATAAGATTTGTTAAGTTTACAGATTAAATTTGTGTATACTTAACAGATCTTATCATAACCTGAACTAACAGGAATTAAACCGAAACCTACCCATATCGAATATGACGATGCGGAACCGACAGGTTACAAGATGGAATTTCCGTTGCTGGTGAGTGTAGAACATAACCTAGATGGATTTGACGTCCCAAAATAATATATATATCAATATATATAATAATATATAATATATATATATTATATCTATATATATATATATTATATTATATATTTACAGAAAAAATGCTTTATAATCTTTGTATAATTGTAAAAAACTATAACTTCGAAAATTACAACACAATATTAATTAATAATAGATAAAAGAAATATTTACACAATAGAAATCACAAATGGAATACACTCATGAAATCAGTATTGCAAGAATATTATATATTAATATGTAACCTATATATTTAATAATTTATTATATATATATATATATAGTATATATATATATATATATATATAATATATGTTATATTGTAATATATATATATATTATATATATATATATATATATAATATATATTTATATATATATTATATATATATATATATATATAATTATATATATATATATAATATATAATTTATATATATATATATATATTATATATACTATCATATAATATATATATATATAATTATATAATA